>PVIR01011428.1:0-47155 GCA_004026965.1 Petromus typicus
AAAAGAAAAGAAATGAGGTGCCTGCCCTGGCTGCTGACACTGCGTCACCGAGGCAGGGACACGAAGTCGGTGTGAGCTATTAAGCAGCATGACTGAACGCCTTGCAGAATATAACAGCAGAGTCAGGCATAGCTGGCTGTTAAACCAGAGGGGATTTTAAATATTACCCAGGCTTCGCCTCTCAGCTCACATCTGATGAAATACAGGCTCAGGGTGATCAGGACAGAAACAAAGTGAGAACCATTGTCTCAGTGTTAGGTCTATACCAGGTGTCCAACCATTTGGCTGCTTGGACCACACTAAGTGAAGAGGAATTATCTTGTGCAGCATATAAAATATATAATAAATATAATATATACAGTAAGAAGACTTTCCTTTAAAATATTTCAACAAAACATTTTTTAAATGGTTAAGTGGCTTATGGCCCACAAGCTGGACAGACATGGCCAATGATCTTTTCCTCATCACTGTGCCCTAGTGTAGGGGAGGATATGGAGGGATGATCAAATACAGAGCGAATGCTTACATTTGGAAAATTATTACAGTACACGACACACTGCCAATTATCCGCCCCCCCCCACCGAACCACTCTCCCTTTTATTCACACACTTATCCCATCATCCTTGCTATTTTTTGAACCAGTCTGAAAGTCTTCTTTCCTGAGAGTCTTTACATTGTGTGATAATAATAATAATAATAATAATAATAATAATAATAATGTGAATCAGCTGCTGATGCCATCTGACAGAAAAGGCAGGCTCAGTAAATATCAAAGTGTGCCCTCATCTACCTTATTCACCACATCTGGCACCACGGGACTCCTTGCTCTTCCCCAAAGCCAAAATGACTGCAACAGGTGAACATTTTGCATCAGTCTAGAACATCGAGGCAGCCACAACAGCACAGTTATAAACACTGTCAAAAGACTTCCAGAATTACTTTAGAAAGTGATTAGAAAAATGGACTGTGTTTAAAAAAAATGAGCATGGGAGGGCAATGGCAATGTCTTTTACTATAATAAGATTTTACTTTAAACATTCCCTGTATTTTTCAATCATATCTCATAAATTGGGAAGCAATCTAGCAGTTTCTCTAAGAGACACCACTGTATATATTACAGACTGCCAAGATGTTCCAGTTTTACTGCTTTGTGCTATTCGTTAATCTTGTTCTTGTGTTTGTATTCATCTAGTGTTATCTGTGTTCTATTCTCATGACAAGCTCACCATTTAGGTCCATCTGTTACTCTCATCTTGCTGATTTGAGTCAGATCTATTAAATCTTCTTCCCCTGGTCCCAAGATAGTTCTTGGTAGAGCCAGATCTGAACCTCTGTTGACTCCATGGTTGGTGTTGTTAGCTCCATGCCACCACATTTTTGGCTCAACATTTTCATGAGACAATTTGAGGACATGACCAAGAATCACAAAGGCTTTACAGGTAGATTATCAATAGCCAAACAGCTTCAGATCCACTGAACACAGGAGGGAGGGGGGGAGGAGTCCCAGAAAGTAAAGCCCTGAAGGTGAGATCACAGGAGTAAGTTTGATTCCCTCCTCCCTCAGGCTGGAGTCACAGACGTGCAGTCACAAGCCTTTGCCAGAGCTGACTATACCGTGCTGATATTCCTCTGGGGAGAAACGGGCTCCTGTCCTTCATCATGCTTCATGCTATGGCTAGAGAGAGTCTGGATTTGCTTAAGAAAGAGAGTTCTGAATACAGTACTCAGAAACCTCTTTGATAAGTCATTTTACAGCTGCCACACTCTGCTACATATGTTCTAAATTCTTTTTTTTTTTAAATAATCTTTATTGTTCTAAATTCTTTAGATTTTACCATCTCAGGGGCTCAACATACACATTTTTAAATGGAACAGACCATATTGTATTCTCTTTTATCTTCTCTCTTCTCAGCCACGCCTTCTAGGTAAGGGAAAGATGTTTATGAATTCCTGGTCATTCAATTAGATATGATTTTGTAAATAATGTGTTCTTGTGTTAATTAGTTAAGTAACAGCCATTACATTATAGGATATGAGTTCATTCCAAGGCTGGCTCTGACTTTTCTAGGGCTATGTCTCCCTAGAACTATCTCAACATGTGGCTAGGGCTTAATGCAGAGGAAATGACTGTCTGAAAACATTCCAGCCACCCACTCTCCCCTTGGCTCCGATCTCATAAATGAAAAAAAGAGTAAAAATATTTTCAGTCCACTCAGTGTCACAGACATAGCCAGGAGGGTCCGGCAGGTCAGGACACAAGTAGTAGACTGACATGTCTGGGCCTATGAAATTTCCTGTCCTAAGGTGGCTTGTCTTTGACCATGGCAAGATCTAAGCTTCTCTCTTGTTTCACTGTATGATATCTGGTATAGATCTAAAGCAAGTAAACAGAAAGTAGAAGCAATTAGGCCCTGCCACTGGACAAGCTGAGCTCAGGGAGTAACTTGTGCTCACACAGTGACCAGGCAGCAGAGCCAGGACTAAAGCCTACGTGTGTGGCCCTTCTTCCCATATCTAATTCCTTATCACTAAGCTACAACCTCTGACATGAGGCACGAATGCTCTTGGACAGAAAACTGCAACCCAGACACACCACACAGAGGAGCTCCTGCCTCCAGACAGAGCCTCCACGGCTCCATTCGGCCTGTGTCCAACACAGCAATGACCCCTCAGGAAATGCCAAACGCACACAGAGCTGGGAGCCCGGACTCCACCAGCAGACTCCTGCAGTGCCTTTTGTAGGGGACAAGTCAGCTCTGGAGAGGGCACTGCAGCTGTCTGTTGTCTGGCCAGTTCAGTCCTGCCCGAGAGGGCTGAGCCTGTGCCCACCTCAGTAATTTCCATGGTTCTGACCCATCTGTACCCCTGCAGCCTCCTGCCAGGCCACATCCTGCAGTCAACAAGGGGAGTGCATCGAGACCATCGGGAACTACACCTGCTCCTGCTACCCAGGCTTCTACGGGCCGGAGTGTGAATATGGTAAGGCTGCTGCTCTGTGGCTACTAGTGTGTGCCCACTGAGCAACTTCAGAGATGATGCCAGAAAGTCAATCGCGTTGGAGATGCTTCAGACTAATCTTAAGCACCCTCTTCTGTCTGACTGTCTGCTCCATCCTCGACAGTCTGAGTGATATGACTTTACTCTTATAGAGAGCCTTCTCAACTCTAGGCAGGAAGGGCAGTGTACACCTGTAATCCAGGTACTCCTGGAACTGAGGGAGAACAGATGACAAGTGTGAAGCCAGTATGGAGAACTTAGAGACTTAGTGAGATCCTGTTTAAAGACAAATAAGAAGAAGAAAAAGAAATCTAGAGATACAGATTTAGTACAAGGTCTGGTTTTAATTCTCAGTTACCATCACCACCCCAATTACTCACAAAATTTCAGTCCAAAAGGGAAATATAAAAATGGCAAGAGTAAGAGAACTTTGTCAGGCTAACTTTACATTAGTGAAACAAAAAAACAGCAGAGGAATGGCTATTTCTCAAGATACAGACAATGCAAAGAAACCAAGTAAAAATGGGCAGCTTGAGTTCAAAGCCTAGCAGGGTGGGTGAGAGGAGTGATACTGTTAACCCGCGGCCTGCAGCAAATCTGACAGTATCTTTCAGTCCACAATGGGAAACATCCACTTTTTGTTCCTACAGTTAGAGAGTGTGGAGAATTTGACCTTGCTCCACACTCGTCCATGAGCTGCAGTCACCCCCTGGGCAACTTCTCTTTCAACTCCCAGTGCGTTTTCAGCTGTGCTGAAGGGTACGTGCTGGAAGGAGCCGGTGAGACGAGATGTCTGGCTTCCGGGGCCTGGACAAGTGAGCCTCCGCGGTGCGTGGGTAAGTAGACCTTACCCTTTCCTCCCGCCTGCGACAGGGATGACTTGTCTTTACCCAAAAATGGGGAAAGTAATGAGAATCTACATTCACCCTGGGCTTTGGCCTCTGGTTTTACAGAGCTGAGGAACTGAAGGACCGAAGGTCCTCCAGTGTATGCCTCTTGCTTCATGAGCAAGTGAGAAAAGTGCTGTCCAGAAATACCACGCAACCTCCCTAAAATCTCATTGCTAATGACACCACAGCTAGGCTTATGATCTTAATCTGAGAATTCATTAATTCCAATCCTCATTTTTCTACTCCCCGCTTCCCCTTCTCTGCCTTACAAGCGAGGGTGTGAGACAGTTGCAAAATTCATTTCTGTGGTACTATTCAGCTGCTGAGGATTGCATCACATGCTTTTCCTTTCTTCTTTTAAACTTTTAAAAAATTGGTACATGTTAAGTATACATTGTGGTCACATCCATCCTGTAGTGTTTCTTTGCTCCTTTGCCAAAGGCTGCTTCCAAAGTCTTTGGCTGGGAATCTTGCTCTATCTTCATAGCCACTGTTTTAACTCCTTAAGTGTAGGGCATCGTCCTGCAGCTTGTATATGCTAAAGAAAAGGCTCAGAAGCTAAGCTCCATCAAGTGCCTCCTCTAAGAGCAGAAGTGGGGCTTGGAAGGCTGAAGGGTCAGGAGGCCCCAAGTGTCCAGACATGGGGGGCTTATCCTTGGAAAGACCTGAATCTCCTAGATACACAATTGCTCCAATCTCATTTTTTTCTTCCTTCTAATCTGGTACTGGGGATTGAATCAGGGCTTTTGCACTGAGAAAATCTCTAGCCCTTTCAAAAAAGGGGTTATGCTCTGTAAATCCCCAAGATCACCGAGACCTAAAACGCCTCCAAGGGAAAGCATAGGAAAACAGTATTTTTTCAGAACCAAGGCATTCAGAGTATAACTGCTCTCGGGGACTCGCTTTGGGCCATGCACTAAGCAGGTCTGATTAGGATGGCATCCCTGAAGACAAAGACCTTTGGTATCATTTCACAGTACTAGGTGGCACTGTCAACGATAAGCTATGGAATGTCAGCTTTTTCCTTACGAGGTCAGCCTTTTTGTGTGCCTACTCTTTCCAGATCCAATAATTCTGCCAGCCCATATTTAATGGGCATGTATGATATACCCTATCCTTCACTAGGCTCTGGGATGACTGGATGACCAACCACAGGCTTGAGGCGACTCCGGGGTAGCAATGTGAACAGGACAAGAGCAGTGGCTGTGGGAGGGCACTGAGCAGCTCCTGCCCCTCACCAGGCTTCCTAAGGAAGGTGAAGTCTGAGCTGAGAACCAGGGCAGATGGAAGTGAGGCAGGAAGAGGGTAACCAAGGAGGCAGGTTTCCTTTTGGAAAGGAAGGATTTGAGTTTCTGGACCTACTGACAATGTGGGTAGGAAAGACATATAGCATCTCCCAGAAGTCTCTTTTGAAAAAAAAATAACTGGGCCCTTCTTTCCATGACCCAACTTCAAACAACCTTTTCTCTTTAGCCATCACATGTGGGCCACTGGAGAGCCCTGTCCATGGCGGGATGGACTGCTCACCATCATCAGCAACATTTCAGTACAACACCAGCTGCAGCTTCCACTGTGCAGGGGGCTTCACGCTGAGAGGAGCTGATGTCCTACGGTGCGCTGACTTGGGACAGTGGACAGCACCAGCCCCAATCTGCCAAGGTACTGTGACAATGGCAGGCTTCTCTGCCTTCCAGGCACCAGGGGCATCACGAGTTGTGTATGGCATTGTCCTAGCTTATCCAGGAGGCTTCTGCTAAGAACTTATTCCAGGCCAGATCATCTAGGCTCAGCACTAGGGTCTTACTGGTGAACACAGCCAGTCTTGGCCACAACTTGCTCAAGGGTAGGCTGTTTGGATTGACAGGGATGGGGTGTCTAGAGGACAGGGAAGGGGGAGAAGGAACGCACATGGCATTTGGTCCAGGTCTGTCACTCTGGTCACTAAGCTTCTTTGATGCTTAGTTTTCTGTAAAATGGGGGACACTGTTATTAGCCTTACTGTCCTATCACACTGCCTGTTGTGAATTAACATGAGTAAAAAACAATTTTATATATATAAGGAAATACGAGGTACCATTACGTTATAAGTCATGTGTCTTTGATCTGATTTGATCAAATAATTCTCTCTCTGTACTCCATATTTTCAAATTTTGCCTTACACAGAACTACAGCATAGGGACTTCACTAGGACAATTTATTTACAAACATTATCCCACACAGGTTAGCATAATATTGGTATCTTATGTTGCCACTTACTGAGACTCCTCAGCAACTTATGAGTTCCCTGGTCTACACATAATTTGATTTTAAAATGCAGTAGTGGTTTGCAAAGGAGTCTTTCTGAGCTATATGTACATCGATATTCACAGCAGCATTGCCTGCAGTATTTAAGATGTACAAGACACACAAGCGAAGAGCAATAGATGAACGGATAAAGAAATGTGGTATACATACAATGCAATACTATTCAGCCTTAGAAAGGAAGGGAACTCTGACAGAGGCTGTGATGCAAACAGACTTTAAGGACATTATGAAATAAGGTGAAATAAATCAGTTCTCCTCAAACAGACAACATGATTGTACTTACAAGGGCTTACAATAAAATACAGTGTGTTTTTTAAAAAATAACAGTAAGACACACTGGCATTAATCCTCAAAATACTTACTTCAAACTCACTTATCCTATCGTCCTTACTTATCTAAAACTCCTTACTTCATACTCACTTATCCTACATCCCTCCCATTTTCTGAAAGTTTTATAAGTTCTCTTCTGTAAATGTCTTTATGAGAAGTGACGAAAAATGCTGCTGCCACGTGCCATGCAGCAGAAAAGTGGTTTGTAAAAAATACGAGTGTGTGTCCTCATCCACCTCATTCATTGGACATGTCATTGTGTGACTCCTGGCTCTTTTCCAAAGTCAAAATGACCATGAAAAGTGAACATTTCAAGTCACTCAAGACATCGAGGCAGCTACAACAGGACAACTCAAGATACTCTGGAAAGGGTCAAGAATGATGGAATTAGTATTTTTGAGGCAAAGCAGAGTATTTGGAGAGGGATTCATGGCAATGTGTCTTTTACTGTAACACTATTTTTTAAAATTTAGTAAATGCTCATTGTATTTTTCTGTTGTGGCTCAGAGAATACATGTCTTTTCCATACATTAGCTTCTATTTTATGTGTTTTATATCATGTTGTAATTGGTTATGTTCACTATTTTTTTCTGCTTCATTTAACATCATACATTGGGATAGTTCCCCTATTTTTTCCAAGTGAAATATATAATTTTCAGAGAACGTTAACATTCTTTTTATAGATTACTATATCTGCAGCCTCAGATTAAGTGACATTTATACTTGTAGTTAATATTTTGCTTTTTAAAATACTAACTTGATAAAATCTATGAATTGATACCCATCTTTATTATACTTAGCAGACGTTCTTGGGCTCAACAGTATGATAATTCAAGAATTATTGACATGTATCACCCAAACACTCATTAATGGTTCAACATTCTCCATGTAAAGTCCATCACTGACTGATACATTCTTAATCTTCCAAGTTAAACAAGTCCAGTTGAGAAAGACCTGTCTTGTCACTAGAAAAGAGTAATGTGTCAAAACCAACAAGTACTTATGCTCTGCTATTCCCTCACCTCTGCATTTCTTCACCCCTTAGCTTTGTGGTGCCAGGACTTCCCAGCTCCAAGCAAGGCCCAGATGAACTGCTCTCACCCCTTCGGTGCCTTTAGGTACGGGACAGTCTGTGACTTCACCTGTGACGAAGGCTCACTCCTGGTCGGAGCAAGTTCACTACAGTGCTTGGCTAATGGACACTGGAATGCTGCCCCCCCAGAATGCCAAGGTAAAAGAACATCCTTTCTGACCTTTTGGAACTAAATTGCAGGCAAAATTTTTAAAGGCTCTATTTTAGAAATGCTAAATATGTAGGTCCGCCTTGAAATGAGCTGGAATTAGTATTTTTGAGGCAAAGCCTCAAAATCATATCCATTCATATAATAATTCAAGGATCCCAAATATCTGTCTCCTCAGAAATTAAGCATATAACACTAATCTCAGAATATTCATTCAGGATGCTGAATGAAATAGCCCTCGCTTACCCCTTGTCAAGCTTTTTACCAAGACCAGAATGTTCCTAGCCTGAAGTAAGTAAACTGTGCTTAGTGGCTAAAAACAGTATCTGGAAAGAAGGAGGAAAGTCTATTGTAGTTGCCTGTCCCAAGGCTCATCTGACAGACACTTTCTTTCTAGGAGCCCCGGGGGTGGGGTATCAGAATGGGAGGGGTAGACTTTACCAGCATCTCCTTTGAAATTACTGAGAGATCTGTCAGTGTGATATTAGAGAAACATACTTAGGATAAAGGGGAGGGGGGTGGTAAGAGAAAGAAACTGCTCCATAAACTTCAACCTATGGGATGTGCAGAACAAAGACACAAATAGATCTAGTATATTTCTATCTGCCTTGAACTTGGTATTTAAAAGCTGGTGTATTCTGTCAGTATTGTAAAGTCTTGGGTGAAATAGAACTGGTTTTCATCACCCATGTTTAGATGGACATATTTATGTTCTCCATTTACTTTTTTAATCCATTAACCAACTCTTCAGTTACATTTATGGCAAGTACTGATTTTTTTTTTTTTACAAAACAAGATTTTCATTTATAAAATCTAAAGAAAGATAAGAAAATAGAAAAGTGAAGAATATTTTCTTAAATATCTCCACACTCACATCCTAGACACTTAACATTCTGGTATGAATGCAGCAGGATCCCCCCCACACACACCACTACTCATTAGTGATGTATATCATCTATCTATCTATCCACATGCAATTTTAATAATAAAATGGAATGTGCAAAATATAATATTTCTTCATTATTTGCATAATTTTCTACATAATTTCAATAACTGAGTGAAAGCAGGAAGATTCATGTTTTCTAAGAAGAGGAAACCACTTGCTATTTGGGTCACACACAAATTCATGTACATGTGTACAAGAGTGTGTGTGAGCACACACACACACACAACACACACACACAGTAGGTTCCACATGGTAAATGAACAAATAATTGAGTTAATCAATAAAAAAATGGCCAAATGAGCTTCATCCCATGGCCCTCAGTGGTATGGCATGCCACAGAGTTGGGTAGGGATAGGGGCTCAGTCTGTAGAGCATGAGTGGGGCAGTGACCTTGTCCCCAGGAGGAGCTGGGAGTCTCCAGAAGGGTGATCACAGGAAGGGAGCCCTTCCAGGGAACACTAGATGTAAGGCCATGGATTACCCCATAATGCCCTGCCGGGAGCATTTCACAGAAATGTGGTTGCCACTCACCCCCACTTCCTGTGACCTTCCAGTTCCCTTCTTTTAGCTCTGTGTTTACTCTGACTGATATTTCACCTCCTGTTTCTGGGTGCACATCAAGTGCAATACCAGAGTGTGGTCTGCACAGGAAGGGACTATGGGGCTCGCAATCCACTTGTTGGCTGTTGTAACATCCACAAGAGTGTGATCAGACAATTCCTCTTGTCACTGTCTCCCACCCTCTACACTCAGCCAGGCTGGGCAAAGGCAAAGACATAAAAATCATATTATCCTGTGCCTGTCCAGTCTCGTCTCATCTTGGAAGGGTTGGGCCTGGTTAGTACCCAGATGGGAGAGGAATGTAGATAGAAAAGGCAAGATACAAAAATGCTCTCTAAACCTTGAGCCATTCAGTCAGTGGTTGAAAAATGGTCCTGGGACAGGAATACCACACTGTCTCCAGTTTAAAGCCACACCCTGCCCACTAAGACAAATAGTGAAAGAGAGACATCTGAAACCCTATGTTCAGTTACTCTTTACTTTTGAATGTTAATGTTTAATCTGGGCTTTACTGTTTCATTCACTGATAGAGGGACAGCTTGACAGGTATTAACATATGCAGAAAGAATGTTTTCACTCTTGATCCTAGTATGAATCTGAGGGCTGTGTGATACCACTTGCATTATTTTGAGATCCTGAAGTTCAGAAAAGTTAAATGAGTTTCCAAAGCTCTTAGGACAAGATTACCAACCCAAGCAAGTCCCCCAACAAATAAAACTTGATGTTTATAAATTGTGGCAACCCCCCCAAAACTGTGGGACCTAATTTAACCTCTATGGAAAGTGAAAAAGAATCATTTGTGACTGGACACTGCAGGTAAATACTGTTGGGAAGAGGTGGAAACTAGTATCTAAAGACAGGTGATGAATTATGTGCCATGATTTTTTATTGGACTTTAAATTTAATTTGTAAGTAGATTAATTAACTTGTTATACAGCTAATTCTATCTGCAAGACAAATATACATTTTCCTATCCCTGTCAAAGATGAAGCAACTGAGACTCAGATTACACAGTGTGCAGAGTTACACTGCTTAGTCATTGCTAGCAAATAACAATACGGGCCAAGATTCTTCCCACCATCTGGCCACTGGGGAGAAAGTAATTCGCTCCTTTTTCCTGTTTCCATCCACACTCTTTTCTGGCCATGTCATGAGGTCTGTGTCTGAAGAAGATATTGCGGGAACCTCTTCCCCTCTGGTCCAAGGCAGCTGAAAGAAGCTGCACTTTCTCCAAACACAGCTCTAGTCACCTCCTAAAATCCCTTCTGTGATCTCTGTGGGTAGCACTTTTGAGCATCAATCAACTGCTCACTGCTTATAGTTACACAGCCTCTACTAGGAGACAGCACTGGGCAACTGGAACACTCACCCCCACCCAATACTGCTGCTCTTGTGTACTGAGAAAGGTTCTCCCTAAGCCTGTCTCTGTCTCTGTCTCTGTCTTTGTCTCTCTCTCTGTCTCTCTGTCTGTATCTCTCTCTGTCTCTCTCTCTCTCACATACACACACGCACACCCCACTGGTTCTAGGGTATGAACCTGCTGTCTTCTCTCCTTTGCCATGCCCACTGCAGCCACTCCTTGCACACCTCTGCTAAGCCCTCAGAATGGAACAATGAGCTGCATCCAACCTCTTGGGAGATCTAGTTACAAATCCACGTGCCACTTCACCTGTGATGAGGGATTTTCTTTATCTGGATCAGAAAGAGTGGACTGTACTCCATCTGGACACTGGACAGGCTCCCCACCAACGTGCACAGGTAGGTTTTGGGTTTATTTGTTACAGCTGATCAGCACAGTGCTAGGAAGTTATGAGAGCAGATTCAAACCCAGGCCTGAGTACTGGGTGTGTTCACCATTACACTACACTGCCACCCAGTGGTAAGGCTTCTAAATCCTGGGTGTGTTGCTTGTAAATTTACTCTTTTTCATTAATAGTCTGCACTTTTAACTGCTAAAGTAAATCTTAAGTATGGTAATGTGGGGTAATCAGATGAAAGATAATGTCAGTAGAAATATATCAGTACAACATGAAGCAGATTAAAATCCCAAGACCTCTATTGCTCTCCCTACCCCCCCCATCAGAAGGCATTAGGAAGGTCTTGTCACTCTCTTAAGTTTCAGTTTTATTAATTAAAAAATAAAAGGGCAGTGGGGAAGATGGTCTCTGAGGATCCTCCCTGGTGAAGAACTCTGTAGGTTAAAGCACACAGAATACTTTCATCTGCTATGAAAAGTTTCACACAAGCCGCCCTGGAAATGTAGATCCTTAGGGCTCGTGCTTCTTTGTTCACTTGTGCACTTTCCTGATTCACTCACTCCTTTGACCTTTCTCAGAGATTCTACTATCTGATATTCTGTTCAAAGGCCAAAGAATTAGAACTCCCTAAAATTATCTCATGAAAGTGTCAAATAATATGGTTGCTGTATCTGTCACCTCCAAAGCTCAATCCTCTTTCACTTCTGTCCAGGCTTCTTTCCCCCACAAGAAGTGGCATTTGTTTCTCTATGGGCTCAACCACCCCAGCCCTTCCCATAACTAGAGCTGACCTTGACCATGGGTGGCACCTGGAGCCAAAGCTGGATCTCAGGACAGTACATCTTGTTCCTCATTTTGAGATCTGGTTATTTTCACCTGTGTTCCTATCTCATTTTCTAAATAGATACTCTAGATTCTGATACATGCTTGTTCTATTTTTCTGATATACCTGATTTCTTGGATTTTTAACTCTCAGCTTCTCCCTCAGCAATTATCTATTATAACAATTTTGAGGAAAAACTAGGGTGGACATATTACAAATTCATATACTCATCCATCTGGCATTTGGTTACTGACAATGTCCTCCCTGGAGATCCTGCAGTGAAAATTATGGGCTACCAAGACAAATGGTTCTTGGGCTGTAGAGGCTCTCTGTCCAGCAGAAGAGGAAAGATAGGAAAGTGATATGGGAGCAGATGAATTCAAGAAAAGGCTGATGTGTGCAGTGGGAAATTCCTGTCGTGGTGAGGGGCACTGGCTTCAGAGGGACTCTGATGAGTTGGAACCAAAGAAAATGAGAGACATTCAGGGTTGTGAGCCAAGGACATTCCTGCTCAGCCAAGGCACTCCCCAGAGATTAGCTGTCGTGTGCAGGAGTTTTGGGCTTTCTTCTCCTACGGAACAGAGGTAGAAAACCAGCCCAAGGATGCAAATACAGGAACTGGTTTGCAGCAGGTGATCACTGGGGTTGTTAAGGTATTGAGTTTGAGGAGAAGATTTCAGTCTTAGCTCCAACTGCCATTTCTCATGCTATGAGGGCTTTTAACTAGTGGGATCCACCAATGTGCAGCTTCTGGGAGATGGTCAGTGCCTCCACCAACATGTGAAGATAATAACAGGTGTTCACTAGGACTGTTTTATTCTAGGAAACTTTTTTCTGCAATGATAAAATTCATTTACATAGCTCTTGTATATGACAAGTGCTTAGTATATTATCATTCTGGTATATCGAATATAGCCTGAGGGTCCAAAAAACTTCTGAGACATGCCAGGACTTTTTTTATGTTTGTAAATAAAAGACTAATTCTTATGCAAAAACTTTGTTTCATTTTTAAAATTCTTTTGCTCACCTTTACTGGGCAATCTGAATGCTGTCTATTACATTATTGCTCAGAGAATGCTAGGCTCTAATTTTCAAATGCAACATACAGAAATCCATTGTCATGTTCCTATCACATGGTAAGTTAATGACAAAGCTAGTTGCATCGTTCACATTCCCCCTTTCAGTCTGAACCTTTGATCAAAGATGAATATCACCTCTTAATGTAGCAAGAGAGGATAGGTTATTGGCCTTTGTAAATTTGGCATTTTATCGAATAGTTTGTGCACCAACTCTTCTGCTGTTTCTTCTAAAAAGATTGGTAAGATCGACCTCCTGTTTCTTGTTGTGGTCAGCATAATAATTTCTTGAAAGACACTTTTAAATACTTTATTTCATCTGATTTTTCATACCCAAAATCCACAGATAACAGTGTTTCATAAGTTCCATATTTCTGGCACGTTCCATGTTGGACAGAAAAGCAGTGGAGACAGTTACTCTGTATTAGACATTGACCTAGACATTTCCCTTTAATTAGGTATTCTTTAATTGAATCGCTTTCTCACAACAGCTATAGGTTCAGCGCCTGTTCCAGCAGTGCGCAGATGCCCAGCCCTCACCACTCCTGGGCAGGGGACAATGTTCTGCAGGCATCACCTGGCAACCTTTGGGTTGAATACCATGTGTTACTTTGGATGCAAACCTGGATTCACGCTCATTGGAAACAGTGCTCTTAGCTGCAGAGCTTCAGGACAATGGACAGCAGTGACTCCACAATGCAGAGGTAAAGTCAAGGGAGCAGGTCTGATGCCTTCAGACACATACAATGCTCACCACTGAAATCCCACCAGATCCAACAACTACAGCAAATGTCACGACCTCCACAAAACTCCACTGATCCCAGTCCCAAGTACTAAGCAGCAGACTCATCACCTGCCCCTTCTACCATAAATAAGCTAATTCCCTGGTGCTCAAAGACCTTACAGAGAAAACATATACAGAGGTCTAAAGTATAGAACTATAAACATGCTGAGTATGAAACAAACTGCATGAATTGTGAAGCTTAAATTTCTATTGCTTAATTAGATCATAGTAGAAATATTCTAGTATCAGAACATGCAGTGTCCTATCCTCACACCTAAATGGTTAAACTTGTCTAAGGCCTTTGAGATCTTGCTCTCTCCCATGAAGTATTGAACCCCATGTCTCTTTCTGCTTCACATCTCCCAAAATCATACTCAGAGTTTTATAAATGTCACTACTGCTCAATAATGTTTGAGTTGAATATGTTACTGTCCTGTTCATAAGAGAATTATATGAAATTCCTTGAAAAATAACGAGGATAATGGTCTCTACCTTTTTAAACTCTCAGTGTCCAGCTGAATAATAATGCTTGAGAAGTATATGAATAGTCACATGTTGACAGGCCAGTTAATCACCGATGTGTTAATAAGAACACTCAGCATCACACTGCTTTCTGAGAGGCAAAATTTAATATATATGTAGTATCTTTGGAAGAAAGATCAATCCATTAGCAGATATTTATCAGATGCCTCTTCATATCCACTCCATTCTCTGGCCGACATTTTTGAGTAGCTGCTTTCACATGTGTGATATTGGAGACACTGATGTAAATATTTCAAGGGGCTAATTTCCTTTCTGCCCTTTATAGTCTCCTTCAGCTACTGCCAGTCAGGATGCAGGTGGAGTCATGATCTCATTTACTTTCATTCTACATATTTATTTCACCTGCATTCTTTCTTTCCACAGCCATCAAATGCTCTGCATTGCCCATGAATAGTCTACTAGAGATGAACTGCTCCAGTCCTTGGGGAAATTTCAGCTACGGCTCAGACTGCACCTTCCACTGTCCAGAGGGTCAGTTACTTAATGGCTCTGCAAGAGTGACATGCCAAGACAACGGCCACTGGTCAGCCACCATGCCCACTTGCCAAGGTACAGGCTCGTGCCTTAGGAAGCCACCTCGATATGAGAAACACAAAATCAGTGTTTCTTCTCTAGGTATTTCTCACAGTGATTTTCCTTTCCTTGGCTGGGTTTCCCCTTGATTAATAAATGTTTCACAGTGAGTCAGACAGAATCTTCTTGCTTTAGACAGAGCAGCAGGAGTTCTGTTCAGTGACTTTACGAAGATGAATGGCACTCCTTTTAATGTTCAGATTTATGAGCCTTCTCCTTCTTAATCCTCTGTTTAACACATCTTGAAGTTTCAAAATGTGCTAAACTGAGTTTTTTTCTTGAGAACACCTAATCTATTCTCAGAAGAACTTCGTTTGCTACCTATCTCTAAAAACACCATGATCTTCCTTAATTACAGTCTGCAAGCTTTATTTCAGCCCCCAACTTCTCCCCCTTTTCACTCCCTAGAAGCTTGTTATGATTACTTCCTGTTACATATTTCAATTTTTGATTGCTAAAAAATTTAGTCATGCATTATTTCCTCAAACTTCCATATGTAGATATTTTGTGTGTGTGCCTACAAATTAATTCCTTTATTGGATCCTTATCCTGACCAGTTCAAAAAATATATTTTCTACTTAAGCCTTAGGAATACAACCAGATCCTGATTTCCACTCTGTTGCAATGGGTGTCTGGTTTCTAAATTCTCTTGCATACAAAATGACAGTATGGACAGGATCTCCAATGATCCTACTTGATCTCATAACTCAGAGTTCTTCTGAGAATGACTGGTCTTTTTCACAGACACTTCTTATCCCTGTCTTATTTGTGTGTTTCTTTTGCAGGGGTGCCACTGACTATTCAAGAAGCCCTGACTTATGCCGGTGGAGCAGTGGCTTCCACAACAGGGCTGGCCCTGGGTGGGACACTCCTAGCTCTGCTAAGAAAGCGTCTCAGAAAAAAAGGTAAATAGTCTTCCTCTGGCCTTCTTTTCTTCATGTGATTTGGGTGGGGTGACAGATTTGACCAATGGAGGAAAACGGATATAGTTCCAGTAGAGAAAAGGCCATGTGGAAAGTCATGGAAGGGTGAAAAATCTGGAAGAGTGATTCAATAGTTCAGTGCAATTGAGTTCAAAGGGGGTTGAGGAGGAGGCAGATGATGAAGTGAGAACTGTTAGGAGCTGCTTAGAGGCCCAGCACGATAACCCCGGATGCTTACACTTTCTCCTGCACACATGTGCAGTTGATGTAGGATTTGAATAGGAAAGTGACTAAGTCGATAGAAACCTCTATAAATTGCTCATCAGGAAAAAAAAAATTTTGTCTAGAAATAAAAGAAAGGAATGACTCATCTTTCAATGTTTAAAGCACCCTTTCTTGTGATCTCTAGCTTGCCTATAACTTCATAAAATTGTCTGGGAGACAGGGTGGCTCTCTTTTTTATTACTCCTCCTAAAATTAACTGGGAGTAGAGGAAGTAGAGAGAGTTAATATGTGTCATGTACATGTGGGAACTTCCCATAATGAATGGGATCATCATGTACTACAAATATGCACTAACAAACAGAAAAAGAAAAAGTAACTAGGGGCGTCAGAAGGGCAATGGCTGCTCAAATCCTGATAATCTTCCACGACTATGTTAAAGCACTTGGAAGTATTCTCATTGAATTCAAGAGTTGCAACATCTGCTCTTGCTGATCAGAGTCAGGAACACATATTTCTTGCTCTTCTCACTGTCCATGCACAAAGCTGTCATCACAGTGGGGGAGTTTTTCTAAAGCCCCTTTACATTCTCTCCTGAGTGGGTAACCAAGACAGCAAAGGGCAACACTCTGATCAAAGACCAGAAAGATGTATCAAGATTTACATTTAATACCTCTAGGCAAAGTTTCTGTTTTCTAAGAGTGCTTAAAACCTGGATCCTTCTTTTCCCTCTCCTTTTCTTCGCCCTCTCATCTTAGCAGGACACAAATTTGCAATCTTACTGCTTCCTGAGAATTTTTCTTTCTTTGCTTTTGAGACATTTCCAAATTGGAAAGGACTTGCAGTCACACACCCTGTGATACTTCTAATAATATATAAATTCATTTTCTGGAGATGGGAGCTTTTACCTGGGAGCTTTTATCCCACTTGGTTATCAGACTCCATTATATTCTATGGCCAAATAATAGGAAAATGCAGCAACCATGTGTGAAAGTCCAGCTCTCAGAGTCCTGTTTAAACTCAGGCAGGAAATGCCTACTCACATATATTAGGGAGAAGGAAAAAATGACCTGCTCTGTTAGTTTGGATTTGTTTGTGATTAACTTGCCTTGTCAAGGCCTTGGCAGTGAGGAGGCCCAGGGAATGAGGAATGCCACAAAGGACACCAGCCACAGGGGTCCTGCAGGACCAAGAAACTTCGGGTCTCAGAGGTGTGAGGAGGGATTTTTGTATTGAAAAGGGAGAGGAAGTGACAGGACTCTAAAGTTAAATATTGCAAAATGTTTTATTTAGCCTAGCACAAGCCCTGCCTTTCAGGGAGACATGCTTCCCAATGCTTCCATGGAATCTAAAAATCAGTCTACTGACTTTCCTCAGTAATTTCCAACATTCATAATTCCTTGCCTTCAGATAATTTGTTTTCCTTTTCAACCAACCTCATTCATGTTTTTTCACTTATTTCAGATGATGGAAAATGTCCCTTGAGTCCTCACAGGTAAGACGGAAATGTTCTATAATTGGGTACATTGTGCTAGTTAGACCTTCTCATCCATTAGAGCAGGATGGTCGTTTAATGCCTTAGTTACTTTCTCACTGCTGGGACAAAATACCTAATACTCACAAGTGAAAGGAGGACAGGTTCATTTTAGCTCACAGTTTGTAGAGGTTTCAGTCCATAGTCAGTGGCTTGAAGGCAGGGTGGCATGGCAGAGGGGCATGGCAAAGGAGAAACAGTCTGTGGCATGGCAGACAGCAGACAGCGAAACTTCCCCCTTCTTTCCTTTTTCTATTTCACCCAGGCTACAAGCTTATTGGTTTGGGCCACTCACACCAGGGTGGGTCTTCTGTCCTCAGTCAGTGTCTTGTCCACACCCAGAACTACATCAAAACAATCAGAGGACTAATCCAGTTTCACACAGCCATGATCCAGTCACTCTCCAAAGCCCCATCTATGAGCTCATGAAGCTTTGGGAGACATTTACATATAAACTATAACATAATACCTGCCTTTTTATAGTAAATCTTTCCCCATGCCTTTTACTTTCCCCTGAAGTAAAACACACTGATGATATATCCCAACCATTTGAAACATGTTTTCAAAATCAATAAATGTCCTAATTAAAATATCAATAAAAATTAAAAGGAAAATGATTTATAAGAGAAACAGACTGCTAAAGCTTTGACGCTACGCTAGCAGATACTATGAGGCTGTCAGAAGCTTGCAGAATTCTCCTGGCAAAATTATGTCAGCAGAAAAAGTTGGGGGAGACAGCGTGGCCATGCTTTGGAAACTACTGCTAGAATATCTGTTATCAGTAACTATTTCTTCTCACCAAAGGGCCGCAGCTCCTTAGAGGGCATAGCAGGCATGCTTTGCATGAAGCCTCAGCAATGACTGTGTGTGTGTGAGACACAATGCAGAACACCCCGAGCTATGAAGTGGGGTTTCAAAGCTTGGGTGGGGCAGGGTGGCATCCATGGTTTCTGGAGAATACTCTGTGTTAGACTGTGTTGAGGATTAAGCAGTATGTGTTTCTGTTCTTTAGCCATCTAGGTACATATGGAGTTTTCACAAATGCTGCGTTTGACCCAAACCCCTAAGGTAAGTTGCCTATGATGATTTTTTTTTTCATACTAGTGATTGATTGAACCCAGGGCCTTCACACTGAGCTATATCCCCAGCCTTTTTATTTGTTCATTTTTATTTTAAGACAGGAACTCCCCAAGGTATTAAGTTGCTTAAGGTGGGCTGGAACTTGTGATCCTTCTGCCTCAGCCTCCCAAGAGCTAGGATTAAAAGCATGTGTCACCACATACAGCTTCTTTTTTGTTTTTATAAAGGAAACAGAACAGTAGATTGCATGATTGTTTTTACATAATCCTGTATTCAGTCTTAATTATTTATTAAGTTTCAATCCCTGAAAGAAACTATATTGGCAACAGGAGATAATAGGACAACAGAATAATAAAAATGAATTTGTTTAAAGATTTCCATTTCCTCCAGGTTAGAAATGTTCTGAGGACACATAAGCTCAATACTCCAGGATATGCAAAGTCTCATTACTGGCTATTTGGCTTTGACAGGGAGTGTTTCCTCACTGTCCCCTATGCTACCTACTGAGGAAACAGAGATAATCTGACACCATCCTATCTCAAACAGGACAGTGTGGATAATTGAGTTTCCTATGAAAAGTAGCTCAGATGGCAGGAAATATGGAATCTAAGAAGAGGTTACCTTGAGATAGATAGGATGAAGATTTTGTGCTTTGTTTCTTTTTTTAAAGGAAAAAAAAACTTATTTGCATTTATTTTGGTTTCTTTGGTTTCATTTTCAGAGACATACCCTTCTCCTTGTCACCTCATTTGGCCTCTCAGGATCCTGCTCAGGAACATGAAGCTTCCTGTTAGACTTGACTTCATCTGTAGCACATCTGTTACAGGTTTCTGTATACACTATGGATAAAGGACAAATATGCTCCTTTAGATTTGCTCTGGACCAGAGCAGAAGGATTGTGTGGCATTCCTGCCTCTCCACCCACGGTCTTCCTGCTCCTCCTTCCGTCTTCCCAAGAAACCAGCCACGGGAGCCAGGAGCAAATGTTTTGACTGTGGTCTGTGGACTCTGATGTGGCTGTCCCAGAAACATCAGTTAGTCAAAGACTGGAGCTTCTGATTTACCAGAAGACTAGATTGTACAGAAGTGAAAGGGAGATGTCTCGTTAATTTGGGATTGAAAGAAGGCATCTTCTATGCTGTTCCAAGGCAGAAGCGTGTCTAAGCACAGAATTTCTGTAGGACTTCCTGGGGTCTCCCTGGTTGCTGTCTCTGAGGCTCCTTGAAACTCTGCTGATGCCTCTAGACCAGCCTCTGGATGGTGCCAGAGGCTACGAAGACAGGATCCACACGTTTCTGCAGAACTTCCCTTCCACCAAAAAACCAGAGATCAATACTCAAGGCTACAGTTAAAGGGATTTCCCTAGCAAATGCCATATTCCTCTGTTTGATGTTCTGTTCAATAAGGTCTGTGTACATAACACTGTTTATCATCAGTGTAGTGTACAGTTATAATTGCCCCAATAACTTCAACTATTTATAGTTGCAAAAATTTTTTTTTTGAGACAGGGTCTCAATTTTGTAGTTCAGGCTGGTCCTGAGCTCAGTCCTCCTGTGTCTGCCTCCCAAGTGCTGGGATTACAGGCGTGAGCCACCACACCCAGCACTGTGGTATGTGGCTCTGATTGCCTGGCAGACAGCCAACAGCGAAACTTCCTCCTCTCTTTTTTCATTTCACCCAGGCTATAAACCTAACGGTATGTGGGTGCGAGTCTCCATGCCCGGCTTTGTTGTCTCAGTATGGGTTACAGAGGATGAACTCGGGCCCTTGCACTTGCAAGGCAGGCACCAAACCACTGAGCTAAACCCCCAGCCCAAGCTGCAAATATTCTACTCCAAGACAAAATCAGAGTAGCAGAAGTCTTCACCTTGATATCTATATGGAAGAACAGATGCATTCTCCTGGTTATTTATGTCACATATTTAATAAACATGTCACTGAAAGTTATATACTGCTTACCTGAAATTAATGCAAATATCAGAGAGCCAAACAATATAAGGTCTCATTGCAAGGAAATACAATCTGATAACTGTCAGGAAGACTGGATACACACAAACAAATACACGAATGTACAAAGGGTTAACCAAAGGGCTACAATGATTTCGCAAGAGTTTTGGTATCAACTTAGAGTTTAGGAACATGATACTTAGCAAAAGTTCTTCAGATATTACTGTCAATAGCATCTCTGGTTGTTTACTATATGCCAATCACTAGGCTATGTATTACATGACAATGGTTCTCAATCCTATCTCTCCAGTCAGAATTTACACTTGTAAAAGCTCCTAGGAAATTTTAATGGCCTAACACCTTTGAGAGCCACTGGTTTTACAGCTATATAACCATAAGTCATCACTCCTCTTAAATAGCTTATAATTTTGGTGGAGATTCATGAAGCACCTACACAAAATGATAAAGGGTAGCTGAACATAGTAGTGCACACCTATAATTCCAGCACTCTGGAGGGTAAGGCAGGAAGACCCAAAATTCAAGTTTAGTCTGTGCAATTTTGCAAGATTGTCTCAGTAGCATATAATAGGATAATAAAATAAAATAATAGGGTTGGAGATATAGTTCAGGGCAAAGGCCATGGGTTCAAACCTTAGCAGCACCCACCCCCCCCCCAAAAAAAAAACAAGCTAAAGGAAAAGTAAAAATTGAGCCCAGAGCCGGGAAGAGGGGTACGACTCCAAACTTTTTTTTTTTAGGTTTTTGGAGACAGGGTCTCGCTTTGTGGTTCAGGCTGGCCCTGAGCTCAGCCTCAAACTCACATCACAATCCTCCTGCCTCTGCCTCCCGAGTGCTGGGATTACAGGCGTGAGCCACCACGCCCGGCACTGCGACTCCAAACTTTTTAAACTGGGCAAAGAAAGTAGGAGAATGGGCGTTCTAAGTCAGTGGAATGCTGTCAACAAATGGGCAAAGACACACAGATGGGGTAGGAACTCACTGCTCAGGAGGCTGATGTCCTCTCCCAAGACTTCGCAGGGACACAACAGGCTGGTTGCATGGAAGGCGTACAGCTCAGGCAGAAGCTCGGCCATCGTGACTCTTCAGATAACACACATCTCAGTGTGTTACACCTGGGAATGTCACTCCACCCTCTGCCATAAGAACAGAGAAATCCAGGAAAATGGATACAACTTGAGACCCTAACACTAAGTGCAATAAATCAGACAAGGTTAAATTCTACAGGGTTTCTCTTATATGAGAAGCCCCAAATATAAATGAAGAGAAAAAAAAGATAGATAATAGCAGATAGGGAGACAGATTCTTCTCAAATAGGAAGGTGGATCAAGAGATAGAGGGAGCAGGAGCGAGGAGGAGGAAGAGGATGAAAAAGGAGTTAAGAGATATTATGTACATGCGCCAATCCACACACAGTAATGTCATGCATTACGTGCTGCAAACATGTACTAATAAAATTAGGTTCAGTTAAAAGTTGGTTGCTTTGTCAGGGCGTCAACCTCTTCCTAAAATAAAGGTGAAAAATATTAAAAGAAAAAAAAAAAGCAAACAGAAACTCCATTCCAAATCGGTGGAGTAATTTGCCGCAAAGCACACACAGAGTAAAAAGAACAGAGCTGTGGACTACTGAAGATCCCAGACTGTGTTTTTCTCTCCTTCCCCCGGGGACAATGGTGACAAGCCACTGTCCAGAGCTACGCCTCGCTGGGCAAAGTGATTCAGAACGGGAGGTGCTTCTGTCCCCGCCGAGAACCGGGCACAGACTGCTCCTGAGAGCAGAGGGTGCCGCGTCTCCCGCGCTGGGAACCGCAGAGGGTCGCCATCTCGGCCCGGCGTGGCTAGCAGGCGGAGGGCGGCGCGGGGAGGGCGCCGTGCACGGCCCCTGGGAGGTCCAGCGGGATCGCTGCCCTGCGGTGACCCCGTCGCTGTCCTGCTGGTCCTGGGGCAGTGACCCTCGTTCCAGGGCCAGGCGCCGGGGGCGGACCGGGCTGTAGGAGCAGACCGCCGGCACCGGCGGACACGACGACCATGTCCCCGAGCCGCGCGCGCCTCTGGGTGCTGCTGGCGCTGGGCGCCGGCCTGGCGGGCTGCGGTGTCCGCACGGGCCGGGCGCAGGTGCTCCGGCAGTTCTACGTGGCCGCGCAGGCCGTCACCTGGACCTACCGGCCCGAGGCCCCAGACCCCAGGTAACGGAGGGGGGTACAGACTGCAACAACACCCAGACGCACAGGCGAGGGACTGACTGACTTCAGGGAAGTGCACAGTTAATAAAGTTTCTTTTCTTTCTTTTTCTTTTTTTGATACAAGGTCTTGCCATGCAGTTCAGATTGGCCTTGAACTCTGTAGCTCAGGCTGTACTCTAGCTCAAGGTGATCCTCCTACCTCAGCCCCCCTAGTGTTGAGATCACAGGCGTGTGTCACCGCACTGGGCTAGTAAAGTGTACTTGATGGGTTTATTTCATGCATTAGACTTGCTTATTTTGCCTCTGCTCATGTAATTCATCCTTTTAAAGATGTACAGAAGATCCAGTTGGGTTTGTTAAACGCTGCCTCCTTTTCAAGAGTTTGTTCTGAAGACAGTTTTGTCACTGTGCTTACCTTGTGGGTATGTTTATTTGTTACTACGCTTATTTGTTAGTATGTTTAATGAATTCAAAAGCACCGGCTCTAGGTCCTTCATTGGAGCCTTCCCATAAACTCTACCCTGGCTTTCTAAGAATCTGCCATTTTCCTGGAACTTTAACGACACAGCCTTTAGTCTCTGTCTGCTTAGCTTCATCTTCTAAGAGTAAAGACGTGCACTTTCTGATAAGTGGATACTGAGTAACTAACTACTACCACAGTCTCTTATAATGACTTTGCAAATGAAGCAGCACTAGTTTTGCATGGCTATTTAATATAGTTTTCCTTTTCCCCCCTTTTGGTTGCTTCCTGGAATATTTTCTCTAGATATTTGGGTAAAAGTCACTGTTAAAAGGCAAATGTAACTAGGAAGGTTTAAATAATCTGAAACTATCCATGAGGTACAAACTATATTTTTCTAATTAAAAAGTTAAAAAATGAGACTTCCCAGAAACTAACCAGATCATGGGATGTGTTCAATATTTCCAGTTACTTTTATTTTTTAAATTTGTTTTGAATGGTAAACCTCCTATTGTGACTCAATTCTCTAAAAACTTTAACATCACAGCTGAAGTGATTGTGAAACATGTGTTCCTCTTTTAGAATTACAAAACCAAAGTAACCTGGCAAAAAATGTAAATTTTTTGAGTGCCTTTTTGTGTATAGCATTAATCCTTTCAAGAATGTCACTGGAACTAGGTTACTTTGGAGGGTGTTACGCACCATCTTGGTCTTAGAAGAACAGATTTCACTTTTTATAAATATTTTTTAAAATATATTGCATATCAAAGTGATAATATAAGTGACACTCCTTCCCTTAGAGTATTTCCATTAACTAAAGCCCCACCACCACCACCAAATCACACTCTTTCCAACACTGTTAGCTGTTCATGGATAGAACAGACACTTCCTTGTAGCACACTGTGTTCATACTTGGGAGTAAGGGAACAGCCAAGAAGGTCAAAGGATACTTCAGAGTTAAAGATGAACAAAAATAGCCCTGCACGGTCGTGCCGGTTTGTGATCCCAGTACTCTGGGAGGCTGCAGCGGGAAGACCAGTTCCAGCCCATTCTAGGTAATGCAGCAACTTAGTGAGACCCACCTTGTCTCGAAATAATAAACAAGAAAAGGCTTGGGACATTCACTGTGAAGGTCCTGGGTTTGGTCCACAGTACTGAAAAAAAAAAAATCAAAAGATGGAATGTACACTAATTAGCACTACAGCTAATAACACTATTTTCGTAGCAAGTCTTCATCTGATTAGGAAGAAAAGATGAATACTGATAAAGGCGCCAAACCACAAAGTGTTTCTTTAATAGTTTCTATCACTGCTATGAAATAGAGTCACCATAGTTACTAAGAGTCTGAGCTCTGTTCAACCTTGAAGTAGAGAATAAAGGGAACACTACTGGCTTTGTTATGTATGAGCTGTATCTCCTTAGAAAGTTACTTCATATTCCATTAAAACTAGACTTGTATCTTTCACCATGCACTGAACTAAAATCTAAGTAGATCAAAAATCTAAAAATTGAAATAGAAACGTTAAATCTGTTAAAAGATAGATTAGGTCGAACTGTTGAAAACATTGGTATAGCAAAGATTTTATTAACAAAACCCCAATCACACAGGAACTATTACAAAGAATCAACATGGGATCTCATTCTATTAAAAAGCTTTTGCACAGCATGAGAAACCACCAATAGAGTGAAGAAACAACCCACACTGTGGGAAAAACTTTCTTTCCCAGCTTCTCCCCAGATAAGGACTACTATCTAAAATATATAAAGAACTCAAAAAAGAACCAATTCAAAAACAGACATCTAAGATGAATGCACACTTATCAGAGGAAGTATAAACAGCAAATAAATATTTGAAAAAATATACTTGTCATTTAAGAGATGCAAATTCAAAAACACTGACATTTCATCTCACTTCAGAAAAAATGGTTGTTATTAAAAATCAACCAATAACAAATGCTAGTGCATCTGTGGGGATAAGGGAACCCTACTCCTCTTTTGCCATGAGTGTAGACTGGTGCAACTACCGTGGAAAAGGAGATTCTTCAAAAAACTAAAGCCAGAGGGTCCGTTTGATCCAGCTATACCCCTTGGTATCTTCCCAAAATAATTAAAAATATCATTTCACAGCAATATATGTACACCTATGTTTATAGTGGCACAGTTTGTAATAGATAAATCTTAGGAACAGTCCAAATGCTCAACTGATGAATGGATAGAGAGATGTATTTCTTTATATAGTAAGTACTACTCAGCCATAATGAAAGATAAACTTGACATCCTAGCTAAATGGATCTACTTAGAGGCTGTATACCTAAGTGGATGAATTACACACACATGCAAATACTGAATAGTTTATCTAGAATGAGAAACTGAAAATGCACGTAAGGTCCAAAATGTATAACAGATGTTGTGAAACAGGAAGAAAAGATTCAAACAGGTAGGAAACTAAGGACAGAGGTGGAGGAAAGGAAGGAAAAGGAAAAAAGTAAGAAAAGAAGAAAAAGTGAAAACAAAGCTATTATAAATAAGGAGGATGGGAGATTTAAGGGAGGGCAGGAGAATGGGGAACAAAAGAATGCAGACATTTCATGTACAAGCACAAATTCCCTATGATGACTGTGATTACTATGTATACCTAAAATTTACCAATAACTTTATCATTTCCAGGAGCTTAAAATTATATTTTGAAAGTTAGGCATTAAAAAGAACTCTCCATGATAAATCATATGAAAATAGCACACACATTTGTTTACAAATGATTTGTTTCATATGCTCAGTCACTTAAAACCTAAAGTTTGAGTCCACACCATGATTTCATCTCTTCTTTAGGAAATGGATTCTGAGCCACAGCCTCAATCTGCGATACCACGTTTGCTTGTCGCCATGAACTTTTTAAAGAAATCAACAATTATCTCATTCATTTCATTTGTTTTTCATATTTACAAAGCTTAAGCTTCTGAAATTCAATGGAATATATTTGCTCTACAAACATTTGAGGATGTGAGAAATCTATATATCTTTCAAACTGTTTTGTGTTTTATTTCCAGTTTGAATACTTTTACAACCCCTTTTAAGAAAATTGTCTACAGAGAGTATGAACCACATTTTAAGAAAGAAAAACCACGATCTAGCATTTCAGGTAAGCCTAAAATATATTTTTAAAGATCAATTTCTAGGGATAATGTGGTATTCATTTGCATCTAAAATCTCTCTTGTGTGTCATTTTGAACCAATGCCGGCTATATAACATGTGGGCTCAGTTCCCAGTGCTCATACTGCTGACAATTTCAAATCAGTGATGGAAGCACATTCAGCCCAAAGAGGGCCTTTCTATGTGAAACCACACAGGTCACTTAGTTATGAAGACAATGTTTTTAATCTTGGTCAAAATACCTAAGACTTTTGAGCATTTGAGTTTGTGTTCATTCATCCAAGAAAACATTGTGTAGCTGCTGCTATTGGCGTGGCATTCAATGAGGCAACACGGAGGCCACGCTGGACAGAATAGACTCCTGCCTCACCTTTCAGAGCTCATGGTCTAACTCAGTGAGCCTTCATAGAATTAATGCGGTTTTGCTCCCATCTGCTTTCTAGACTCGGTCAATGGGGCGATGTATACCTCATTCTTTGAATCTGTCCTTCCCATCCACTCTCCTGATGAGTATGAGGAATCAGTATGAGGAATCAAATAGCTGTGATTTTTAAAAAATTTAATCTTTATTGGTACACTATCAATACACATCATCATCGCATTCTACATTGAGAGTTTGTACCAGGATATGACATGACTTGATTCTGATTTTTCCCCTTTCCCCCCGACCCTGCAACCTCCCACTGCCTATCTACATAATCTTTGTTTCCTTTTTTCTTTATTATTGCCACATTCATTTTCCCCTCGTTATTTACCCCTACACTCTCTTCCATTTAAAATATGTTCTATTTCACAATTTCATCTATACATACTACAACTCATTTACAACTTCATTTTCTCATACCAGAGAAAAGATATGATATTTACACACCTGTGACCTGTTTATTTCGCTATGAGGATGTCCTCCAGGAACATCCATTTAAGTATGAATGACTCAATCTTATCATTTTTAATGGCAGAATACTATTTCATTCTATAAAAGAACCACATCTTCTTTATCCAGTCTCCAGTTGATGGACATTTGGGTTGTTTCTAAGATTTAGCTATCACAAACAGAGCCCCTATAAACATGGGTGCACATATGTCACTCTGAAATGAATCTTTTAATTCTTTTGTGTATATACCTAGCAGAGTGATGGCCAGGTCAAGTGGGACCTCCAATCCTAGCTTTTTGAGGAATCTCCACACTGATTTCCACAGAGGTTGTATGAGTCTACACTCCCACCAACAGTAGAGAAGGGTTCCCTTTTCTCTGCAGCCTCACCAACATTTGTTGCTGGCTACTTCTGAAATAGCAGCCATTCTTTGCGGAGTGAGATGAAATCTCAGTGTTGTTTTCATCTGTATCTCTCGAATGGCCAATGATGTTGAAAATATCTGGTATTTTTAAAAGAAAATCTCTTCTTTTTGTTTCACCTTTCCCTTAATCAAAGAGATTAAGTTGAGTAGGACTCTAGGAGCTCAACTTTGGGAAAATATTTCACAAGAATGAAGAGGTGATAAAGGAGAACTCCAGCCAGGTCCCTTCGTCTGTAATTCACCCATCCTTCCCTTGACCAGGTCTTAACACCTGTCATCTTTTCCATACTCACTCTCCACCTCTGTCACTCATCTCAGTGCTTGGAATCTGATGAACATCTGTAATTTTCAGCCTTCTCTCAACTTCTCTGTACTCACAAATGAATAACAAATGCATACATGGTGGTACAGGACTATAATCCCAGAACTCTGGGAGGCTGAGGCAGGAGGATTAGAAATTTGAGCTCATACTGGGCAACTTAGCACTTTATCAAGACCCTACATCAAAATTAAAAAAAAAAAAAATGGCTGAGGATGTAGCACCAGCAGACTACAGGTTCAACTGCAAGAACCAGGAAAAAAATCAACAAAGCAAAACCCATGTGCAGATAAATCCCTCTATTAGGCAAGGAAAAAAACAGCGACCTTGACCTACTCACCTTTTCCTTTCCTTCCTTTCTTTGAGTTTTCATCATCCTCTGCACCCTCTCCCTAAATCCCTCCCCTCATCCATTTCAATGTGACTGAGGACACTAGAAGTGCTATCTAAAACAGGGTACAGATGACCCCCAGAAGCTGGCGCCTGGAGCCTCACCCAGTTCTTTCACCATCACTAAGAAACTCAGCATTGTCCCTTCCGGAAGTGCTCCCCTTACCTGCTTCACCTATTGCCACTTCCCCTGGTCTTGGCCCTGACAGCCATTCTTCTACATTTTCCCACTGTATCTTCTTCCCCCAGGATCTATTTAAACTACAAGGGCTTTCACACCTGCCTACCAAGAACTTCTATTCTTTCTGACTCTGCACCGATTGCTACCCGCTCACAGAAAAAATAACTCTTCTCTCTTCTGTTTACCCCCCGTACTGTGTGAATTAATTTCTACCTTTTTGGGGTGTTGTTAGGATCGACTGAGTTATCAGACACAAAGTACTTACAGTGATGCTAACACTTAAGCACTCAGTATCAGTTAACTGCGTTCTCATGACCTTTCCTATTATAGTTATTAATTACATTTCTTTTTTTTTAATTTTTTAATCTTTATTGGTACATTACATATACACCTCATGATTGCACTCCATAATGGGGATTTGTACCAGTATAAGACACACCTTAATTCTCATTTTTTCCCATAGCCCTACCTACCCTACCACCCCCATATACATAAAATTTGTTTCCTTTTTTGTTACAATCTCATCATTTTTCCCCCTTCTCCCTATTTTCCATTGAGCGTTTTCTATTTCACAATATATAACATACAATTCTAGGACTCATTTACATCTTTATTTTCTCATACCAGGGAAAAGAGGCAATATGTACCTATCTGTGCCCTATTTATTTCACTTATGAGAATATCTATTAGACCATATATATCGTGGTTTTGTGATCATCTATGTATCCATTTCTTTATATATTCTGATATTTGATCATTTATATATTAACTTATCCTTAAGCAAATGTTCCTTTTTTTTTTCTTTTTCAAAAATTGTTTGAGAACCACTACATTCCAGACTCCAGAGATATGAAAGTGTAGAAGGCCTGGACTCTGGCTCCCAGGAGTCAACTGGCTACATAAACAATAGCCTACAAGTATATACATAGTTGTAGTACAGTGACAGAGGAAGAACTGAGCCGGGTCTACAGCGGGACATAGGAGACCTCTCTCCAGTCCAGTGGTCACAAACATCTTTCCACGTCTAAACTGACAGCTGAAAAAAAAAATAATAACCGTAGGGCCTTGGAAAGCCAAGTGAAAGGGAGGAGTGGAGATGCAAGTGAGAGCAAGGGAGAAGTCCTGTTTCAGTGTAGGGGTGAGAGTGTGGGTGGGTCTGGGGAATCGTGGCCAGATCACACAGTTGGAGCCCAAACTTCAAGGAAGGAACTGATGGCAGATGCCCTAGGTGGGGACACAGCTGTACCAGATAGCCATGTTCATGCTTTGTCTTAGGGGAAGATGGAGTTACAGCAAGGATGGAAGCAAGAGAAAGACTCGGATTTGTGCTTTGGAAAGATTATTTTGTCCAAAGACAGAGAATGTATTTTAGCAAAGCAATTCCAGGCTGCCAAAACAAGTTATGAGGCTTTTGTAAAACCCCCTAAAAAGTCAAAGGGAAACTAAGGTGGAGATAGAAGATATTTAGGAATTTCCAGACGTGATGGTTCATACCTGTAATCCCAACACTCTGTGAGGCTGAAGCAGGAGAATCATGAGTTAGAGCTTAGGGTAGACAATTTGGTGACTTCATAAGACCCTAGTTAAAAATAAAATAATTTAAAAAAATATTTGGGAATGTAACTCATTTGTTCCACTTTCCAGTACTACAAAAACACATAAACAAAAATTTAGAAGCTAAAATCAATTAAACATGATACTAATTAGATGCAAATGATGGGAAGAGAGAGGAATTATGATTGAAGTTTCTGGTTTGGCCAGCAGAATAGATATGGTGCCATTCAGTAAAACAGAAAACTTAGAAAAAGAGTGTGAGGAAAAATACTGTGCTCAAAACTGGAGTTTGAGGTGCTTGGTGGTGTAGAATTTTAGCCTTTAGGAGAGGAATCCTGAGCCACTTAATAAATACTTGGGAGGCATCAGAACCCCAATAGCAGATGGTAAATGAAGTTCTGGAGTGTGTGAGTTCACCCAGGATGCATAGAAGAGAGGGTTACAGAAAGAGCAAACAGGAGCAACAAACTCCAAGGGACAGGCCATGAAAGAAAGGTTTAACCAAGGAGCTTGAGCACATCTGCCCAGAGAGAAGTGATCAGATTGCCCGTAAGATTATATTTTTATCTGTAGCCTTAAAGTGGAAAGATCTCCTCTCCTCTATCACAGAGCCTGTTCAGTTTCGCACTCTGGCTCCCAGCTTAATATGTATAACAGATACACAAGAACTGTTTAACTAAACTCAATTGTAAGTGGGAAACATATTCACTAGGACTAGAAAAGAGGAACCAGAAACTGTCTCAAATTTCACCTTTTGTGGCTTTTGCCAAATTGACCAAGTTTTAATGCTGTTATGACATTGCAATGAGTGCCACACCCGAAAAGAGGACCAATGCCAGGTTGCAGACTTGAAAGCAATAGAGGCGAACCTATGGCACGTGTGCAGGCTGTTTGTATCACCAGAAGCTCTAAAATGTTCACCATCACTACATTAAGGCAATAAGGAGGCATGTATAGTATCTGAAGAGGATGCACCCTGATGGAAAGCCTTTTAAACAATTAACTTTTGAGGAATTTTTTTGAGGGATATAACCTTAGTAATCCAAAGCAGATCTTGAGAGTTGATAAGAACAGCCTTGAATTTATATTTACACTTCAATCACTTTAAACACCACCTAAATTCTTTGTGTATTAGAAGATATTTATTTCAGACAAACTAAGGCATTATAACATCGGTTTGGGGCTGCACAGGTGACCTGCCCTGTGGCATGTAATTCATTCCTCAGCTGGGAGCAGAAGGCTGGACTAGCTGACTTCCTGCAGGCCTTTCAGCTCCACATCTGCAGGCTGTGCTTCCTTAGCTGTGTCCTACAGTGACAACTCCTGCCTCCCTACACAGCCCTGGTCACTGAGAAGTAGCTAAAGCCAGCCCACTGAGGGAGAAGCAAGAGAGCAGCTCAAAAGCCTCCAGCCACATGTTTCCCTGCTTTTATTTGATTTATTTTAATGAAAACATCTTTTAGTTTTGCTTTGATACGAAGAAGCAGGGAGACAGAACAAATACCCCAAACTGTCCATCAATATTAGAGGTCTCTAGAGTCTTGTTCTAGGCATCTAGCATTTGCAGCCATGGGATAGCACCCGTCAAACCAGCCCATCAAGGGATCCATGGTGGCAAATGCAGTGCATACAGTGCCAGCATGATCAGTACAGACTGGGCTCATGGGCATCCTGGGTGGTGGGATGCAGCCAAGATGAAAGTGGCGAAGACAGCCAGTGGAACCACAGGTGCTCAGCAGCCAGGATAGGGCTGACTTCTGCACACCTCCGCCTGTTCCGCAGAGATGGTGAAAAAAGGTTTGGCTCAAGTCCAGAGACTTGGGTTCACTCCCAGAAATGTCACCATGTCACTGACTGACCTGGGTGAGCCACCGTATTCCACCACCCCACTTCCAGGCTTTATTAACTAGTTCAAACAGAAGAGTTGAACTTGAACTGTACGACCTCCATGACATCACTGTGCAGAGCTCACATCAGAACAAACAAAAGGCTCTGGGCAAAGACCACTATAAACTCCTGGCCTGGGAGAACAGCAGAAGAAACTGTGGGTGGGAAGACAGGAGTAGGGACAGATGTGAGCAGAGATGATAGCTTCCCATGGCTGCTGTAACCAAATGCCACCAGCGTAGTGCCTTAAAACAATGCAAATTTGCCACTTTTCTTATGGTCTCAAGGTCAGAGGTCCAAAGTGGTTTCATTCTGCTAAAATCAAGGTGTTGCAAGTGCTGCTTTTCTGGACGCCTGGGAGTAGAATCATTTCCTTATCTGTTTCAGTTACTAGCAGCTGCCTATATTTATGAGCCCACAACCCCTTTCTCCATCTTCAAGGCCAGCAGAGGGCACATTCCACTCTTTCTGAGATCCTCTGCATGCTACTTATAATGACCATTGGAGGCTGCACTCTAGCCATCAGATTATCCAGAAACACCTCTCCATCTCAAGACCCCTAACTGAACTCTATGTGCAGAGTCCTTTGTACATAAGGTAGGTCCTTACAGACCCCGAGTGGGGGACAGGACTCTTCCTCCCACACCCACCAGACAAAACTCTCCCACAGTGTCCTGCATGCACTTCTTCCCAAGCTCCCATATCAAACCCCATGGGCCACCCAGGGAGACTTAACATTTCTTATCTCATATTCAATCCATCATCATGTCTTGTGAACTTAATCTCCCAAGTAGTAATCTACTACACTCTTTTTCTCATATCTCCACTACTGTAACCTTCATCTCACCAGTGTCTCTCTCAGAGCCTTCCCTTAGCATCTTCTCTGGTTTCTCCACAGGCCATTCTCCACAAATGCAGCTGGAGCTTTAAACACAAAGATCTGGTCCATATTGCACCCTTGCTGAGAACTCTTTCATGGCCTTCAAATGCTCCTGGGTTACAGGGCAAACTCCCAAAAGCCAATATGCCCCCGAATGACTGGGGCTCCCCTGGTGCCTTCAGCTTTACCTCTGTCTCACTGTCTTGCCTTCTAAGGCCTTCATGGCCATCTGTCAGTTATCTCATTAGGCCACATCCAGGCCTTTGCACATGCTCATACTGCTACCTGGTGAAATCTTTCCTGCACCCTTTCCTCTCCGCCTTTGGACTTCAGTTAAAGTATCACTTCCCCAAGGAAGTGCTTCTCAGCTCTGACCACCTTCCTTCCATAATTAGAGTAAACCCTCTGTCAGATACTCTTCAGATACTGAACTCATTTTTACTTTTCTTTCATGATGCTTACAGCTAATAATCAAATACTTGTGTGACTGTTGGTTAAAGTCTGACTCTACTGTCTTATAAGCTTTACGAAGCCAGGGAGTATATCTACTTTACTTTTTTATGTAAACTATAATTCCAACCCTAGGATAATGGGGGAACTTGGTATTTGTTGAGTGAATGAATGAATAAAAGGTAGGGGACATAGTACAGAGAGATGGTTAAAAGCTCAATATCTATAGTCAGATAGGATTAAGTTTCAATTATAGCTTCGCTTTTTTTTTTTTTTTAGTTGTGTGACATTGGGAAAGATAGATTATTTAAATTCCCTGAGGCCCCATTTCCTCATCTGTAATGAATATTTTAATACATGTCTCCGACATTCATTGTGGGAATTGATATTAAGTCCACAGTGTTTAAATGTATCTCAAGAACAGTAAGTGAACATCTTGTCATAATTACCAACACTTCAAGTGAGGGTGGGTTGAACTTCATACCTGTCATAACTCCCTCCTTCTATTTCCATAATGGGCAGAGGCCAATCCCATGAGAACTCATGAAGCCCCAGAAATAATAACCATTGGTTCCCAACACCTGTCTGAGGTGAGACTTTGGTGACAGATTCACCAGCCTTAAAAGACACCAGAATCGGGGGCCAGGGATTTAGCTCACTGGTCCCAGCACCTGTCTTGCAAGTGCAAGGGCCCAGTTCAATCCCCAGTAACCACACACCATACTGGGCATGGAGACTCCTGTGCAGTAGCAATCAGTACCACACAACACAGTGCCGGGCGTGGTGGCTCACGCCGGTAATCCCAGCACTTGGGAGGCAGAGGCAGGAGGATTTCTGTGATGTGAGTTTGAAGATGAGCTCAGGGCCAGCCTGAACCACAAAGTGAGACCCTGTCTCAAAACAAAACAAAACACACCAGAATCATGGGCAACCACGTGTTGCAGCACAGGTTCTGGGCAGAGGTGCTCCTGGGATCTCTCTCGGTAAAGTCCTAGGTTATTCTGAAGTGGAGACCTGAAGGGCTATCCTTTGGGCCATTGCAGTATACAACTACTTGAAACTGTGACTCTGATGTCAACACTTTTGTTAATTCCCTGGATACATGGACATTCCCATCTACCTTGTCCATATCCTAGTGGGGGGTCCTACCATCTAATCTATCTCCACACTACTCATGAGCTCATGGAAGACAAGCACTGTGTCTTACTTATCCCTGTAGCCCCCTGTGCCTGGCCTGCAGCTAGTAAAACCCACTCTCAATATCCCCGTCCTTACCTCCTGTCCCCACACGTTCCTCACTGCTGTAAGCACTAACACCGTTTACCCAGAGTCTTAGTTACTTTTCTTCATTGTTGAGACCAAGTACCCAACAGCCAAAGTTAAAGGAGGAAAAGTCTATTTCGCTCATAGTTTGTAGAGCTTTCAATCCATAAATGGCTAGGCTCCAAAGCAGAGTGGCACATGGCAGAGGGGCATCAGAGAGAGAAACATCTCATGGTACCCACAAGGTAGAACAAGCAACAGGGGCACTGGCAAATCAGTGGACTGGTTTAGTAATCACATGCCCTTAATCCTCGCATCCCTCATTCTAGATCCAGCCACCCCTGATAAAAGCCACCTATGACAATATGAGACTTGGCAAGACATCTAAAGAGAAGCTATAATATCTGGTTACTTAGATCTAAACCTCCAGGTCTTCCTTGTCTTATTCTCTCACATACATTTCTCAAAATCATCAGAAAACTCCGTGGGCTTTACTTTCAATAGTGTCCAGATTCTACACACTTTATGACTTCTTGCTACCTGCTGGCCCAATACACCTTTGTCCTTTTCTTCTACATCCTGATCTCTGCACTCAATCTTTTCACCACACAGACTACTGTCTGCACTGCAGTTAGCATGAAGTTTGATTTAAAGGACAAAAAGGTTTTAGGCCTGTCAGACCATATCTCTGCTGTAGAAAGCTCTAATACTTTACCATTTTATATAGAAAAAAAATCCATTGGCCTGTGGAACCTACTGGATCCAACCCCACCACTCTCCACCTCCACTCTTTTCATTCTTCCTATGCTGTTTTCCTTACTGTTCCTCAGATACATTAAGCTCACTTTTGATTCAGGGATTCTGAAGTTTCCTCAGACCCAAGGAACCGCATGATTTTCCTCCTTGTTTCATTCATGGCTGTGAGGTTTCACTTACTTCAGAGAAATCTATAATAGCCCCTCCCTTAATCCTCTGGGTAGCTGAAAAAGACCTTCTTTCTTTTCTTGACCAAAGACTAGCTTCAGCCAGGAATTGTGGCAAATACATGTAACCCTAGCACTTACAAGGTGGAGCTCAGCTTGGACAATTTAGTGACTTAGCGAGACCATGTCTCAAAATAAACACTAAAAAAAAGGACTGATGATGTAGCTCAGTGCAAAGACCCTGGGTTAAATCCCTGTTATCACTAAAAAAGAGACTTAAGTATCTAAGGAAAGATGGTGAATCTTAAGAGGGTTGGACTTGGTCAGAACTGTTTCTCCTTCTCTTTTGATCTGCTTCGGGTCTAGGCCAATTTCCACTCTACTGTTTTTATATAACTACATGCAGTGTAGGTGATGAGCTTGTAAAGCTTTCTAGATTCCAGAAAAGCAGAAGGAGAAATGGCAGCTGTCACTTTGGGGTCTTTCCTGCATATTTTTCCTGCTTAGCCTCTCTGTCTTTGATGATCCTGAGCACCGACTATTTCACCTTCTTGTTCCCATAGGACTTCTTGGGCCTACTTTATACGCCGAAGTTGGAGATATCATGAAAGTTCACTTTAAGAATAAAGCAGACAAGCCTGTAAGCATCCATCCTCAAGGAATCAAGTACAGTAAATTATCAGAAGGTAAGAGAAATTGAACATCCCTCTGACAAGAAAAAATGTACAAATCAAACACCTGTCAAACACTTAAAGCTGGTATTGTCAGTCATGTATTGTTAGAGAAGTCTCCTATACTATAAATGATAATTGTAAAATTATTGCCTTTGTAAGTTTCAGAGGTGAAAACAAAAATATTCCATAGCCAACTCTACCTTAGCTTTTCAATAGGTCCTTGTTCGTTAACTGTTGGGTAGGAAAATTACCTAAGTTCTCTGAGATCCAATTTGCTCACCTTAAAAGAGGAATAATGATACATACATTGCAAGATGGCTATGAACATTTCTGTGGAAAGGTGTATGGATGCACGTTTAGCTTTGTAGCCCTTGGGCTCTGGGTCGGTGACTCAACTCTGTCTTTTGGTGCATGAGCAGCCATAGAGAGTATCATAAGTGAGCAAAGATGCACCATCATCAACTTCCTTTACACAAAAGGGCAGCTGTCTAGATGTGGCCTGTAGTCACTGACCTGGTGACACAGGACTGCCTGAGGGCACACAGAGGACACTTAATCTGTAGTGTTTGATGGTAGTGATAAGAAAGTAGTACTAGATACTACTTTAGATATAGCAAAAATGACTAAGAACATTGGAAGGCAGACTTGATTCCAGTTTTAGGTTTATCATTTCTATTTCTCTGACTTCACATCTCTGAGGTTTCTCATTTGAAAAATGGGAACCAAATAGATCACTGTATGGATTAAATGAGATCATCTGGGTAGCGTTCCCGGACAATGGTTTCTGGGCCTGGTAATCCCTTAATAAAGGAAGAAGGCTTAATGATGATAATGTCAAAGTGGCATCAAGATGACGGTGATCAAGGTGTTTAATACTCTTCTAATTTCTCTGATTATGCTAATATTCACTCACATTATAGGAAGTGGAATAGAGTTTTATCAGGAACTAGTATAAAAATGGTTTTCACATTGTGGTACTCAGTGGTATGATAACACTTTTAAAGGACTTCAGGCTTTTCCTGTTTCACAAATATCTTTCCTTGCCCCACGTGTTCCAGCCATCATACCTTCAAGGAGAGGAACTGGAGAGCATTTTGTAGTACAGGCTCTAGGACAAGATTTGCCAGTAGGAGTCTTCACTTAGCTATTATGCAGCTGTGTGACTTTTGGAAAGTTACTTAAACTCTGTATGCCTCATCTTTTTCATCTTTTAAAATAATACTAATCATACATCTCCCTCACAGGTTTGTTGTTATGAAAGCTTAGAAAAATATATAGCATATCATCCTGGATATATAGTGACTATGCTAGTATGGAAAATTCTTCAATCAAAATGTGTCCAATTAATTTAATATTTGACAATTATGAGTTAGAAAACAGTTTTCACATTTACTGCTTCCTATGTAAATTACTGTCAAACTCATTCTTTGAGGCTGGAAGTGACCAATAGGTCACTGCCTACTGTGCACTACTTTCCCCAGGAGCATTTGCATAGATTGAATCAAACCACAGAGCTTAACTGAAATTTCAGCCATCTTCAGAAGCTAGTGTGACCAGACCTTGGGTGTGGCAGCAGTCACAGGAGTCTGTCTGTGTCCCTAACATCACACATGACACGGTGAACAACCTCTCAGCCTGTGTGTGAGCTTCCAAAGGGTTGCACTAGGGATTCAGCCTAGCAGAGCAGGAGGGGGATTGTTTGTTCAAAAAGCCAAAGTGTCTCTTACAGGTTCCATTTCAAACATGGGACGAGGTCAGAGTTGTGGACTTTGCACCCCAGCAAGGCTGTTTGCACAGTGAATGGACCTTGCCACACGTCCCTCTTCCATGGCTGTTTATTTGTCCCTTTGTTCCCTCGTAGTCAGCAATCACTGATGAAAAATTGCTTAACGTGCCCCCACAATTTCCAGTGGCACAGATTAGTGCCCCTGTGCCTATGAATCTATGAAAAACAAATACAAATGGGAGGTGAAAGACAAATTTCACCGTGAAAATGAGAGGAAATCTAGCAAATAGTGTTCTTCATAGTAAAGACAAGCCTTTTGTTCATATCACAGCTTCCATGTTAAAAATTGAACATCTCAATGTCTCCCTCCCACCCTCTCTTATGGCCTTCCTCAACATCCTGACACATTTTGAGGGAATGAGGATAAACTCAGGGGAACCAGCTTCAGAGGATCCAGATTCCTTTTTCTGAGGCAGAACATGAGAGAGAGAGACGGCGAGGATGGAGACGGTACAGTAGGTCTGAGACAGCACAACAGTACATCCCACAAGGGCGGGTGGTCAAATTATGATTTATACAAATGCTCACCTTTCCTTTAGAAATGTATTTAATAGGAATAGTTTTAAATTAGGAAATAAAATATCTACAGTTGGACATAATTCTTTGAAAGCTTTCTGTCACTAGAAGGGTTTCAATTTGAGGCTAAGTATTTTGAAACTTTGTAAGTAGTAGCACTGAGCTGTTTGGAAATCACACCCTGGAGGATATCTGGTTATTCAGTAAGGTTTTCAAAGCTGTTCTGATCATTTTCAGAGATATTTGGATGGTTACATTAGAAAGTTTGTTTCATAACAAGTCTTAATAGTAGTCTTCATTTGATTTATAAGTTATGTTTTAAATAGGTGAGTTTTGTTATGAGTATTGCACCACAAAATGTGTTCTGTAATATTTAGCCATCTGCTCATTATCCAACTCTCTGAAATAAAACAAACTTCACTGGCAATTGCTCCTCACACCAAAATGTTTCCAAATTCTCGCAATGAAAACCTACTTTTCTGAATTTTTCCAAAGCACTTCATTGTTTAATAAATTATAGATGATTATATTTATCGTTCATCAATATATTTTGTACTTAGATTGACACTTCACTGACTATGTGATAGATGCCTAAGACAAACTGTAACAGCCAATATAAAATTCCCATAAGTCACATAAATGTGAACTCCTTTCTGAATAGATTTGCGTGCCCTTAGCAATGGCATTAGGCTTCTTGCAAAGTGTCAGCATTTTCATTTACCCATTGCTTACGGTTTCTGAAAGAATGTTCTGAATCCTTGCCTGCACTGAAGCATTCCCTGAGTTTATTATATGGAGAAGAACGGAGCTGTTTTTCAGAACTAAGGGGAGGACTTAATGAGTGAGCATCCTCCTGGGGAACCAAAGGGCTCTTTTGTCAGCTTCACTTTGCCAAAGCTTGGAAACACCACTTACATGTTTTAAAAAGCTGAAAGCTTTCTGGCAAATAATTAGTACACCATGACAAGTATAAACCACTACAAGGCTGACGATGGACTGAGCAGGAAGGAACTGGAACTCAGTAAATATAAAATGAAGGGCAGCCATCATGCAAAGCAGTTATTCCAGCACGAAGGTAAACAAGGACTGTTTGTGCCCTTGCACAGTGGTCCTTCATGTCTATCCATTTATCCTCTTTTTTCAGGTTAGAGTTTTAACTTTTTATCTTTTTAAAATTGAGTTTATTGGTATATTTTGATTTTACATTATTTTCACAGTCATCCTTAAGAATTTGTACTTATACGTTATATATCTTGGTTATTATTTTCCTATTTCTCTGTCCTCCTCTTCTCCCTCCACCTCTATATAACTTTTTATTTTCATTCCAAAGTCAAAATTAGATTCAGCAAAGATCCATTTCTTGAACATGTCCTCAAAATAGCTGTTGTTTTTGTTTTATACATTCCATTACATAGGGTGAAAAATCAAAGCTAAAGCACGCCTGTTTATTCTAGAGTAAAGGTGAAATAATTTGAAATGAGAAGAAACCACTGATAAAATTATCCTCACTATCTCATTAGTCATCCTCACTTGTATGATTATTGACTATGTCCCACTTGCAAGTGTGGTTCATCATCTGTTTCAGAATACTGTACCCATAATTCATCTTATAAATGTAATTTAAATTCCCCGACAAACACAAAATTCTGAATTATTTATTTTAGTCAGTTACGTAGTCATTGATATGACATAACTATTAGAACATTTTCAATATCTATGTATATACCCAGAATACCACAATGTATACTTTATATATATAGTTGAGAATTTTCAAAAATCTACTATGTTTTAAAATACATCTAGATGTGAGGCACTGATCATTTATAAATAAGTTTGATGTCAATAAAAATTAATCACGGTGCTATATCTAGCACAAATGTTCTGGTACTTTAGGTAATTTGTAAATACAAATATTGCTCAGTTCTCCTTCCAGAAAAAGTATGCTCTAAGGGTGGCCTTAGCACCGAGTGGCCTTAGGAGGACCCATCATAGCCAGGAGAACTGTGTGCATTCTACGTGAACTGCGTTGAGCTCTGACTCAACACTACCTGGTTACAATAAACACCTGAGTCTGCGGTGCAGGCTCCGACTGCTTTCCATTTGCACCTGGCCCCTGGCCCAAAGCTGATGAAGATGAGGATAATTAAGTTTGAACTAAATTGATGGACTAATTAGAAAGTAGTAATTATGTGTTACTTTCCTTTTGTTTTGAAACAAAATGATTTTTTCTGGTGATTGTGAACAGTTACTTTGCCTTATTGCCATCTGATGTACTGTGTGTGTCTCCACCAGAGTCACAATCTTCCAGCCTCTGAGAATGTGGGAAGTGTTTGCCATTGAGAATACCAAACTAAAATGATTGCCAATTTTCATCTCTCTTATACGTGTTCAGAAAACTCAAGAACATTTAATCTAGATCTAATCCAAAGTAAAACTTAAAAGGAAAGAAGCTATGTCAATTACAGTGTCTGAGAAAGAAAATACTTCACTTAAATCCTAAAGTGTATTATCACAGGCAATTGTTAGTGAGGGGCATATAGTTTTCAGTCCTCATGACTCATCAAAAATTATATTATCTCCAGAAAAAGGGCTGTATTATCTTGGATTCTGGATAAGAAAAAAAAAGGAATAAAGACTAAGAGGGACACAGAATTGTCTCTTAAGTTGACAAAGAAAGTCTGAATGAAACATTCAAACTGGGGCCTTAATTTATGTGCTTTTCCCCACAACCTAGCAGGAGAAAGTATCACTACTCATACATCTCACAAATATTTAATTACCATGTGTGTTGAGTACCATTTATGAAACCCATATAGCACTATCAGCTCAAGTAAGCAGTGTGCTAATATTTAATTGAATATCTGAAAGATGAACACACCTTATCCCAGGGAAGAAAGGAAGAACATTAAAGTTATCTTTTAACCTACAAAAAAGATCCTACTGTGGCCTTCGAAGAGCTTGCAAAGGCAAAGGCTTTTTTCTATGGTAGCAATCTGCTTGAACAGCTAGAAGAATGGGATGTTTCCCGTCCAGAAATACCAGTTCGCAGCCCCATGAGGCTGTGAAGTCAGAGGAAGGGCTGGCGGGTTTGGTTCCCCCACTTTGCAGCTCAGCAACGAGCTATGTTCCCTGCAGTCATCCGAATGTTTGACCAGGGAGGGCCACACTCCTTATCTGTCCCATTTGCACTTTGCTACTGAAGCTCTTTTGTAACTTCCCAGAAATGAAGCTCACTATCTATCAGCTGAGAGTCTTCTTCATGCATTTCTCTTTTAGACTGGAATAATTTTATAACTCAGCAGAAGTTATGTGAACCTCTATCATTTCTCATCACTTGACCATTTAACACTCCAATCCTATTTATCATCAGGGTGAAAGTTCCACCTACATAAATGTTGATTATCAGTGTCAAACCATCTTCTGATGGGGAGAAAGACACAACAGAGTCCATTGTAAGCTCTATACCAGCTCAAGGATCAGAGATTCAGGTGTTTATAGTAGGCAGGTAGGTAATCAATGAAAAAAATGTGTCCAGTAGACAATGTGATCAGAAAGCCGAAGACCACAACCAAGACTGATCCATCCACATTCTGTGCAGTAACTTGGGCTATGTTATCAGAGCTCTAGGAGTTTGGTTTTATTTTTTAAAAAGGAACTAGCAATTCAGGCTCTTACATAATATTTCCAGATTTTTTTTTAATGTCAGAATTTAATCCACTTTATTACCATGCAATCAGAACAAAACACATCAACAACTGTGACTTGGCATCAGCCCACAGGACCTTAAGTATTAGGAGCTCAATAAGAACATCCGGTCTCTTCTCTATGCTTCTCCATATACTGTTGACAACTAAAGAAATACCAGCACAAACACAGCCTTGCACTGTCCTTTAAGGAGCTTACACTTTGGCAACCAAATGTGCAGAATGCAAATAATCTAGTAGGAAAATGAATCACATAGTATCAAGTTTACTTAACTGTAAATCTTCTTCGGTGCTGTAGTAGAATCAGAGTTAAAAAAAAAAGGGGTATAATGGCACTAAGCCAACACCTAAATGACAGACATGCATTTATTCACAGAAACAAGTAGAGCACCCTAAGCAGTGCTCACTGGAAAAGTACTTTATTAAAAAGTAGAGAAGAGAAAGGTACAGTTAAACAAAGGAAGCTGACATTGATGAGGTGTAAATTTGAGACAGCTGTTAAATATCTTCTCCATATGTTCCAGAGAGTAGAGAAAAGCACATGCATGATCAAGGGAGACATGGAATTTTTATTGGTGAATCCAATAACTGAAATAAAAAGAATACTAGAAGAAATTAATAACAGATGAAAACACTGCAATAAAACACTTTAGAACATTAATACATAGCAACTCAGAATGAAGCGCACAGATCTTAAAAATAGGCTGAGCAAAATAAAAAGAGCATTACTTACTTGTGGGTAATTGATAACCACAAGATTGAGTGATCTAATACATGTGCAATTATATCCCAGGGTAGCAGGGACAGAAAATTATTTAAACAACAGACTTTAAAATTATTTAAACAACAAACTTTCCAAATATGGTGAAGATCTATAGATTTAAAGAGGTTAGACAAAACCACACCAAAGCACATCACAGGCAGGTTGCCAAAAAATCATAATAAAGAGAAAGTTTTAAAAGTAGAGAAAAAATACACTGTATACAGAGGAACAAAAAATAAGAAATTATAACAGATTTATTCCAAATAATGCAAGTCAGGAGACATTTGTCTGAATTGTTGGGGGAATCTGTCCACTTGTTATTCTATGCCAAGTCAAAACATCCTTTTATGGCACACCCTGTAATAATAGCTACTGGGAAGTCTGAGGTAAGAGAACTACAAGTTCAAGCCTGGTCAACTTGGTGAAATCTCATCCAAAAATAAAAGATAAAAATGGGAGTCAATTTAGCTCAGTGTGAGGCCCTGGATTCAGTCTCCACCGCTAAAGGAGAAAAAACAAATCTTTCAAAATGAAGGCAGAAAACTGTTGTAGACACAGAACAGTAGAGAGAATCTCAGTGGGAAATCAGAAATAAAAGGAATTCTTTTAGGTAGAAGAAAAATTTTGTCAGTGGGATATTCAAGTTCCTAAGAGGAAATGAAAAGTTCTAGAATGGAGCAAATACAAAAGTTTTCAGCCATTTTTAGACTTTTGAAAAATAACTCTATATATTAAAGCAAAAATAATCAATTTGTTGTGGGCCAAATTATGCACACAGAAGTAAAATGTGCTAGGTGTGGTGGTGCATTTATCCACAGGAACAAGTAGAGCACTCTAAGCAGAGGGTCTACAAAGACAGGGAAGGAGGGCAAGTCATGGCATGTTTGAGGCCCTGACTCAGCTCATGGGAGGGAGTTACACACAATGAAACTAGACAGAGAAACGAGGAATCACACCTGTATTTGTGGTCCGTGCTAAGGATTTTGTGCCATCAGTGAATCTAGATGTGTCTGCTCAACCTTTGAATTTATGGCTGCTTTTTACACTGCCTATAATCCCTGCACTCAGGAGGCTGAAGCAGGATTGTCACAAATTGGAGGCTAGAATGGGATATACAGTGAGTTCAAAGGCAACTTTGAATTACAGAGTAAGACTCTGTCTCAAAAAAACAGAACAAAACTATAAAATATGTGGCAACAATAGCACAAAGTCTGTGAGAGGAAAATGGAAATATATTATTATATGGTTCTTATCAAGTAAAATAATATAATAGTATTTGAGGGGAGACTGTGATAGGTTGAAGACATCTACTGTAAACTGAAGGCACTACCAGTGAAACTAAAGAAGGGTAATAAGCCATTAGTGGAGCTTTTTTTTAAAAAAAAATCACTTGAAATAACCTAAAAGAAAGTAAGGCAGGAGAAGAAAAGTAATAAAGTCCAAAGAGAAAAACAGATGATGAATAGCAGGATTGTGTTTTAATTTCAAATCCTGGAGTGCAGAATCCATTCTTCACTTGGATTGAGACTACAGCTCAAAAATGCACCCAAGGGCCCAAACTGCAAGTATTATGCATCAACTTGGTGAACTTTTTTGTGTGTACAATATACCTTGATAAAGATGATGAATGAGAGGAAGAAGAAGGAAGAAAGAGTGTGAAAAGAAACAAACAGACGGAAAGAAAAAGAGGCAGGGGAAAGAGAGGAGGGAGGAATCCAGCATTTCTGTATTTAAAAATACAACTGCTTGAGGAAACAGTAGTTCCCACGGCCCTTTCTCTTTCACAGAAAACTTAGTTCCCATCTGCCTGCATCTACTCTCTGGTGGTCCCAGAATCCAGGCACAGAGAATTGCCTCCCCAGAGCAAGGCTGGCAGCCGATGACAGTGAAACTTCCGCTTCAGTACATGAGGAATGGGAGGCAGCTTGGCCTCCTGGCTCTGCATGACTCTGACCTCTCCCTCTGTTGAACTCACTTCCTCCATCTCCACCACATCTTCCTTTAATTGTGGGGAGCCGCACCCCACGCTCTGCTCTTCTTTCATCTGGAGCATTTCAGTTCCCTTTCAGTCTCTGCACCCTGTTGCTCTCCTGGCAGTCCTCAGGCAACCCTGGGGCTGTCCTGGGAAGCTGAGTCTACTTGGGGCTGTTAATGGGCATGAGGAGGAGAAGAAAGAAATCTTAACTTCAAGGGAAAGACACAGCCCTGTGTTGCACAAGAGCAGACAAATCGCACGCAGGAGCTGGACAAGGAGGGGCTGATAATTAGACACAGATAATCAGATGGTAGAAATACAATAAAGAGGTAGCACAAAGATGAGAATAACTGCAGGTGGAAGGAAGTTATGACACTTTCAGAGCTAAGCAAAACAGTATACAAATTCTAAATGTATATATGTCCAAACCAGATGAACAGTTAAGTACAAATAAGATGACTTGTCAAGAACCATAGAGAAAATAGAACCTAGTCTCATATTGTGGCAAAGGTGACTGGAGTCTCAGATTGTATTTAAACAGCTTTTGAGATATCTGGGAAAATTAACTTGCTAATCCTTAACTAGTTTACTAGTAACAGCTATTCTTCAATTCACTATGGCATGAAAGCCTTATAACTAGTGGACACAGAAGTAAATATACAAGGATTGGTTGAAATATACATTGAATATTTAAATTTTTAAAAATTTATTATAAAGGGCTAGGGATTTAGTGCAGTGGTTCCCAGCGCTTGTGTTGCAAGCACAAGGGCCTGGGTTCAATCCCCTTGTAAACACATACAATACTGGATGTGGAGACTCACACCCAGCAGCAACCAGTACCACATACCACAGTGCCGGGCGTGGTGGCTCACGCCTGTCATCCCAGCACTCGGGAGGCAGAGGCAGGAGGATTGTGATGTGAGTTTGAGGCTGAGCTCAGGGCCAGCCTGAACTACAAAGGGAGACCCTGTCTCAAAAAAAAAAAAAAAAAAAAAAAAAATTATAGTAAAAGACACAATGCTAAGAATGAGGAATAAGTACATTGGAAGCAAGACAGTATTTTGAGTATTCTGAGGGAGACTGATCATAATGTGTCTTTTACTATAGTACATTTTCAAGCTTAAACATTGACCATATTTTGGGATCACATTTTATGTCAAATAAATATAATGGCATGTCTTTATCTTCCCTCTTCACTGGATTTGGCACCAAGTGATTTCTGGCTCTTCCCCAGAGTCAAAAGGGACCAGAACAAGCAGCGTCCTGCATGGATTCAAGACACTGAGGCAGCCACCGCGGTGTAACTAAATACACTCAGGAAAAAGTATTTCAGAATGCTTCAGAATGTGGCAGGAACAATGGGATAAGTGTGTTTGAAGTCAGGGGGAGTATTTTGAGGGGGATCAATGCAATGTGGCCTTTGGGTAATAGTTTTTTTTATATTTTAAACATTCACCACATATTTTAACTACATGTAATATGAAAGCTTTCTAAATTATAAAGGTTCACTATGGAAAGGGGTCTACTCTCCAGGGAACGTATCTCAGGTTCCTGCCATTGACAGTGATGAAAAAGTGGCCTTCAGAAGTCACCCAGAGGCCTCATAGTTTTTACTACTCCAGGTGCTTCTTACACTGACCACACATTCCCTGTGGAGAAAATGGATGATGCGGTGGCACCAGGCCATGAGTATACTTATGAGTGGGTCATCCATGAGGACAGTGGGCCCACCCCAGATGACCCTCAGTGCCTCACACATATCTACTACTCTTACGAAAATCTGACGGAGGACTTCAACTCGGGGCTGATTGGACCTCTGCTCATCTGTAAGAAAGGTAAGAGCAATGCTAACAACAGATCCTGCATGAGTAAAGAAGCTGAGGCAGTAAGGAGCCCCATAGCAGGGGAGGTCTGGGAGCATCCTGGCATCTTCTGGGCCATCGGGCAGACAGAGAAGGGTGCAGAGACCAACACAGTCTGAGCAGAGAAACAATACCTCCCTTTAGGACTTGAATCATCCTCGGTTTCTTCTAATTCTTTCTTCATATACGCCATGGCAGTTTCTCCCACACAGACGCCTGTTTGAAAGCATGTTCAGGTGACAGTTGTATGTTCTGTGACATTTAGTGCAAGGCTGAAGTCTTCCTGAAAGTATACGATAGCCGATCCTCTGCTTTGTTCTTGGGAAGAACTCTAGCTGACATAATTGATGTGGCTAAAGTCTGGTTTGGTGATTTGGTGCATAAAA
>PVIR01011429.1:0-47243 GCA_004026965.1 Petromus typicus
GAAATGCGCAAATTAAATAAAGATACTTCACAGAGCAAGAAGTACAAATGGCCAACAAATATATGAAAAAATGTCCAACATCTCTAGATACAAGAGAGATGCAAATTATAACAACACTGAAGTTGCATCTTACTCCAGAAAGAATGGCAATGGTTAAGAAATCAAATACAGGGGCTGGGGAGTTAGCTCAGTGGTTCCGGCGCCTGTCTTGCAAGCACAAGGGCCCGGGTTCGATTCCCCGGTAACCACATAACAATACTGGGTGTGGAGACCCACACCCAGCAGCAACCAGTACCACATGCCACAGTGCCGGGCATGGTGGCTCACGCCTGTAATCCCAGCACTCGGGAGGCAGAGGCAGGAGGATTGTGATGTGAGTTTGAGGCTGAGCTGAGGGCCAGCCTGAACCACAAAGCGAGACCCTGCCTCAAAAAATCAAAAAAAAAAAAAAAAAGAAATCAAATACAGACATGGCGGTGGTTATGAAGGAAATCTCCTGCTTTGCTTGTAAACTAGTACAACCATTATGGCAATCAGTCTGGAAAGTTTTCAAAGAACTAAAATTAGAATTTCCATAGGATCCAGCTATCCTCTTTCTAGGAATTTTACTCAAAGAGTTTAAGATATACTACAGAGATACATGCATACTAATGTTTGTGACAATGCCAACTCCTGGAAACAGTCTAGAGACAACTGGATAAAGAAACTGTGGTATCTACATATAATGGAATACTACTCCTCTACAAGAACAACTTTGAGATATTTGTAGGAAAATGAATCTGCCTAGAAAATATAATGTGGACTGAAATAAATCAGACACATAAACTTAAATACTGTATGGCATCTCTCACTTGAGTGAGGCAAAATAAAAACTAAGAGAAAAATAAAGGAAGGATTGAATGAGACAAGAGGATGTATCTCTTGCTGATGAGAAGCCCAGGGGGCCAAAGGTGAAAGGTGAGGTGGGGCGTGGGGAAATAGGTAGGTGAAAATATGTCAGATACACAGTCCTAATAACCTCAGTGAATGTGGATGTTACATGCCACAAACATGTAGTAAGATTAACAGTATCAATAAAAATGAAAAGAGGGAAGGGGAACTAGAAGAGGAAAGAAGGAGCAGGAGGGAAGGGAATTAAAAAAGAAACAAGCTGAGTTATGTACAAGTATTAGCCCCCAAGATGTTTGTAAAATGTATGTACTGCAGTTTCTAATAAATTAAAAATTTGAAAAATATATTCACTTATTAACCATCAATCTATACACCAAAATGGAAAGAATATTTTAAGAAGTGCATATAGATAAACATGTAGAAAGCCCGTAATATGTATCAGTGATGTTTATCTACAAAAGGCTAAAGCAATTGTCTGGTTTGGTCAATTTTTCAACAACACTTGAAGTGGATCACAACTGAGTTATTTTTAAACTAAATTAAATCGTCTTTTATTCTCACATATTCTGACTTGAAGGATTTTTTTCAGCCTTTCTATCTGCAACTTATACAAAATAACACTTATTGTATTTTTAGAACTTCTATTAGGACTTATTTTTAACAACTTCTAAAGCTCTTTAACAACTTGAAGTGTTGTGAAATCTAATGAAATAGAAAAACCTAAATAAATCAATTCCTAAAGAACAGTGCATACTTCTTAATCGACTTAAAGCTAAAATATTATAACAAAATAAGATTATTTCAAAGCCCAAAGTAACGACCACCCAGACGTTGATCCCATTGGTCTTAGAGGCGGGGAAGCAATGTGGCTGTTCTACCGAGGAAAGCTGGTATGATGCTCGTGCCTTTCCCTTCCCATCACAACCTGCAGATGCCGACGGAGGTCAGGGAGCAGATGAGGCTTAGTTTTATACATATTTCTTAACCATAAAATAAAACTAAAGACAAATGGTTTATTTCTCAGGAGGTTTCAAATATTCATGACTCGAAATATTGTGTCAAATATATTACACATTAATAATACGAGTAGAGACCATTTTAGTTATTAACAAAAGGCAGTTAAGCATCAGTTTAGTGTACAGAGGAGAAAAGTAAAGGAGCTAAAGTTATAAATAGCTTAATATTTAACCTCTTTAAAAAGAGAAGTTTAGAAAAATGATGGTTATGCCTGGTCCTCAGTCTATTCCCCTCAGTCTGTTCCCCTCCATCTCTGTACTCTATTTGTGCCAATCTCAGCCACCAGGACTGTTATCAGAGCTCTCGACACTACACCTGAGCTGTCTACATACTGTCTGGAATCCCTTGTCCTTCTCTTTAATCCAGCACCTCCAGATCTACCTCTGAATTCTATGAGCTCCATCTTTAACTCTTTAAGCACTGAGCCTCCTCCTCCTTTCCCAGGGGACATATTCGGGTAACACTTAAAGACATCTAGACCTTGGAAAACAAATGTGTACTTAGAATGTGTCTTTCCAGTGGGCCAGTTCCATCTATCTGCTCTTTGTTAGACTTCAGTTCACAACGAGATGATTTTAACTCCCTGAGGTCAAAGCTCGGTGCTTGACAGCACAAAACTAGCTAGTTACTCCTTGTCAGTGCTGAAAAATGAAACATTTGTTTTTCTGCATTAACTTCTTCTATAACTTTATTCAACAATCTCGTTGATGCTAAGTTATCTATCAGTAACCCTTTGGCTATCATTATTATAATAATGATGACCACCTGTCTTACTTCCTCCTTGCCAGGACAAAATATTCAAATTCATGAGTTAGAGGAAAGGGTTATTTTAGCCCACATTTTGAGGAAGTTTCAGTCGAAGTGGGCTGATTCCAAGGCAAGGCAACATGGCAGAGGGACCTGGCAGAGAAGAAACAGTCCATAGAATGGCAAGCAAGTGGCAGTGAGATGCTCTCCTTCTTTCCCTTTTTATTTCATTCAGGCTACAGGCCTACTTATTGGTGTCATGTACACTAAGGATGGATCTTCCCTTTCAGTGAGCCCATCGTCTACACCCAGAACTATGCTAACCCACCCAGTGGACTAATCCAGGATCACGTACATGCATGAGTGTGTTAGGCTTTGGGGGATCATCTAGACATAAGCCATAACACCATCTAAGACTGATAAACATACCACGTGAATAATCAGAAATACAGCTTTAAAACAAAGAATACTGTGACAAATGGAATTTTTGATAACAACAAAGGGAGCTATTCATTAGACTTAACATTGATGCATAAAGTGACATATTTTCAAAATTTGTAAGAAATAACTAAGGAAGTCAAAATGGAAAATAGACAAATTCACAATGTGAATTGTAAATAACAATCTCCAACAAATATACAAGAACAAGTAGACGAAATATAAGATTGTATGATCTAAATAGTACAATCAACCAAGGTGACCTAATCAACAAAAACATACAGTATGTTTTACAGTATGTTACAAAAAACATACAGTATATGATGATAGTAGAACAGATTTTTGTCAAGTGTAGATGAAGATTCACAAAACTGCCCAGTAAACCAGGCAGTAAATTCCAAAAGTTTTGATAAAAAACAAATTGTTCTTGCCTTCTGTGTATATGTGTCTCTTAAAATCTCCAAGGAAGGAGATGAATATGGACAAGTGACACTTTACTCAGGCCATTTTCTGCACATCTTTCCAAACCCTGGACGCCCAAGGGTCACTATTTCCATTAAGCTCTGACAAATACCACTCAAAACAAGTCTTTCCAGTTTTGCTGATGTTCAGCCTTTTATATTCTTTCTGATACCCACAACATCTTGTCACACTATTTTTAAAACTTGTCTGATTAATCAATAATCCCTTTACTACATTAGAACCCTAAATAGAGATGGCAGGGAATTTGTGTTGGCAGACCTGTCCCTCACATAGCACCTCTCACAGAAATGACACTCAATTGTGGTTCTTCATTTTTGGATGTTCTTCTGAGCAATATTCTGGTTTGTTTTAAAATAATATGCTTGCCTGATATTTATACATACCCCATACCCTTCAAAAAAGGAAAATTCTAAAAAAAAAATTCAACCAGAAGAAAAATAGCCCTATAGTAAAATATCAAAGAAACCAAAATACTATCAACAAGCGAGCAATATTTCCTTAAGAATAACTTTCTGAATCATTCTTTCTACTTAAGAATGATTTACTGTGGAAAAAACAAATGATATTGCTTAGTGATAAAGTCAAATGAAATGGCCTCAGATGACCAAAACAACTCATAAAGCAGTAAGAAAGTAATCGCCATTCAGAATAAATGGAAGTATAGTAATGCCTTAGTTTACAAATGCTTCTATTTGCAAACAATTTGGCCTAAATACAAAGCACTTCACAAAATTTTGCTTCCATTTGCAAATTCTGCATTGGACAGTCAACACAACCATGATCACCTTTCCCACCCAAACACAAACACAGCCATCTTCCCCCAAATTAGAAAACAAGTCAAATACGTAAAACAAGCCACCAGTATTTTATGCTCTAGATCAAAGCCCAGAAAAGTTGTGGCTCTAGAATTTGATAGATTAATAACCTGAACAAACACAAAGTATGTTGAATTTTTTAGCTGTAGGATCAGCTGAAGGATGAATTATTTGTAAATCTCCCCAAATAACGATTTTACTTATGGGTAAATGACAGCATTTAAGGAAAATGTAAAAAATATTTATTAATGTCTTACTAGGGATATTCTTAGCATCATTTTGTCAATTTCTCATGATAACCTCAGCAATCCCACATCCTTTACATTTTCTCTTTAAAATCTTAGGCCTAATTGCAGAGCCAAAGACAAAGCTTAAATGTTTGTTCTTGAAAAAAGTGGATGATTAAATTCCATAGATATTCTTCACCAGTTTCTTTGAGCTTGAGTTGATTAGTATAATAAACAAGTTTATACCATTGTCATTCCAGTCCTCTTCTTTTCCTGTTTTCAAGTCCTTGATCACTTCATTTGAGATATAGTGAAAATGAAAAAATGAAACTCAATTCTATTCTTTTCCCATTTCTAAGTCATTGTCAGTGTTGAAAAATGAAAGTCACAATATTGTGTGATATTTTGATGTCTTGTAACATAATGAGGAAAGCTGCCTGCTTTCATTCTGACAAAATTATTTGATCTATTTATCATGTTTGCAAACAGCTCTTTTGTTTAGATTTCACCAGTATACAGTACTTTACTTTTCTAATACTTTTTTTAGTCAACTAATGTTCAGACAAGCATTATTTACATGAGTTTTATATTCCAGCCAGGAACTGAAACACATAGCTGTCACATATGCTCTAGCTTTATGCTTTTCCAGTAAACAGATCACATCTGGGTTTACGGTCAATGACTGCATTCAGTCTTCCTATGGAATAACAGTCCATCATCACTCATCATATTTGTGGAAAGAAAATACAATTACAAAGTTGCACTATTCAAACTGTATTCCCTGCAGCCTAGACTGATAACAGGGCAAATGAGTATTGGGGAATTTGATAATCTCCTTTAAAGTAAAACTGCTTTTAAAAAATGGATAATAATTCCAACTTTACGGTTAAGTTGAGTTCTCTTTGTGTGGATTTCTTCCTATATCCTGTCCTCCCTACACACCTAACATAGTAATGATTGTGTGACTAAGACTGGTGTCACCATAATGTTCTGGGGACAGAATGATAGTCTGATGACTCATTAGGCATTAGAAAGGGAAAACATTGAAGAAATGTAACATCATTGGCATTTGAAATATTTCAATGAATCTCTTCCTAAAAATAAGGACAACTAAATAACTTGATTCACTGACAAAAAAAAAAAACCAGAAATCAAAACAACTGTGACAGTGTGGAACAGATTATAATTACTTAAAGAATGATCATGATTACTCATAAAACCTTAACATTTGCCAACCAATTTTTCTTGTCAAAATGCATTGTTTCTTCTGGGGTTTATACCCTCAATTTGCCCAATTACTCTCCATAAAGGTTCTTTTTGGTGGCAGAGACACACAATGGTACTCAGATTCTAAAGGCTTCTTTCTGTAGGAACAACATTGGAGAATCAGAGAGTACCTTACAGCGACGATTAGAGTTGAGATTTGTAGTGAGAAGAAAAAGGGGAAAAGTCATCTAAGGACCTGAGCTTATTCCAAAGCTCACTCTCGCTCTCCCTCTTTCTCTCTCTCCCCCTTCTCTTTTATGTTTCCTATTTCTCTCAGTTATTTTCTCTCTCTCTCCCTCTCCTATGTCTTCCTTTTCCTGGTCTATTTCTGTGCCCAGCAGCCTTCACAGATAACCAGCTTGTGAAACATAGAAAATCCAGAAAATGGATGTCTCTTTCCTTCTATGAACTTTAACAGAAGACAGAGAATCACACACACTTACAAGCTGTATAGACACCAAGCTCATCCCCAAGAAGCTCTCCATGTCTGTATTTTTCGTTTTCACAGGTCTTTCCTGGTTTTGAGTGATATTCCAGTGCATGTGACCTCACCTGACTCCCTGCAGGCTGTTTAGCAACCACTTGCCTGTCACACAATCATGATTTCCTTCCTCAGCAACAGCCTGTGACCCAGACTTCCTTCCACCAAAACTCTGTCCAATTCCCCTAGAATATTGCTAAGGGTCTGAAGTTCGCTTGACTGGTTACTACAACCCAAGATATTAGTGGTTTATCAGACAGTATTTTCATTTTCAGGGTCTTTTCCTCTTTATTCCTTTGTTGCTGTGGTAAGAACAGAGATACTGTTAGGATCTTGCATGTCCTGCACAGCCCATTTTGTTAAAGGCACGGATGCTAGGAGAGAGAGGTGGACAACTCTCGCGAGGTATGGCATGGCAGATATCTTTATGTCCTTGGGTGTGTACCCTGAAGGAGACTATGAGAACTTGCCTCTTTTTTTTTTTTAACACTTTGTTTTGTTTTGTTGGATTTGTTATTGTTTGGTGGGTGGTCTCGAGGCCAACAGTTCTGCTCCTGTCAGAGCAGTGTGGCTCCTGTCAGGATGTGCCACAAAGCAATAATGCCAATCAAACAAGAACTGAAATCTCCAAAATTGAAAGCCAAAACAAACCTTTCAGCTTTACAAAAAAAAAATATCTGGTATTTCATCACAGTGGTAGAAAGTTAACATAAACACTAAACATGAAATCTTCCCAGTTAATGAACTTTTAAGTGGGCAATACTGCATTATTAATTATAGGTGTTAAGCTGACAGAACTCTTTTATCTTACAAATTAGCCTTTCATGGAGGTTTTTTTTTTTTTTTAATAAGTGACTCAAACAATGCCTTTATTAAAACCTCTTATATGTCAGGCACTGTGATAGATTCTGGATACCCAAAGATAGACAAGATACACATAGTGCCTATCATTGTGGAACTTTATAATGCAGTAAGTCTTCAACAATTTATGTGTCCATCTACACACACTTTGAATTGTATCTGGTAGGGAAACCATCTACTGCGTCACAAGATAAACTACAGACAACTCTGAGAAGATCATCTATCACGTTTGCAATCTGGGAATCATTTTAGAACAAACAATAACCATATGAGTTATTTCTACTCCCGTGTTGCTCAAGAACCTGGCTTGGCAAGGCAAAATCCTTTACCTATGATCACAGCACAGGTAAACAGGAAGGCTGGAACCAGAGATAACTTCAGACTTCAGGACAGCATTGTGGATTCGACCACCCAGAGCTTCCTCGATGCCTCATTGGGTAAACCGTGAGCAGATAATCAGGATGTGCCTGCCAGCTTAAACAGCTCATCAGATACACAGATTGTGAGAAGAACAGAGTTGAAATGACAACTTTAAACTGTAATTGTTACAAGAGTCTCATACTAACAACATCATTCTTACTGCATAAAATATATGGCCTTGAGCCATCCAGCTAGCATTCTCTATGTCTTTCGCCTCATTATATTTTTATTTGTGTTAATCTACCTAATTCTTTTGAGTCTTTTCCCAAAACATTTGCACATCTGCACTTGAGTCGATTCCAATTGCTCTTTTCTTGTCTGGTGCTTTATCTTCATATTCATCCTCCTGTTATATCAGCTTGTTGACAAGTTACTCGCCCTCAAGCTCACCCTCAGTAATTATTCTCTATATTCAAGAAACTGAGAGTGATGTAGCATGAAAAGTGTTAAATAAATAAGCCAACAATGGCTTTTGTGTTGATTCTTAAGCTCTTTATTTCCCCACTGGAGACAGAGACCCATCAGCTTAAAAAACTACCAGCTCTAAACTCATTTTCACACATCCAATTGTTAAATAAATTGAAATAAGCGTGGCTTAGTCATTCTTTGTCACTGGAACAAAATACCTGACACCTTTAAATTAAATACGAAGAGGTTTGTTTTGGTCCAGTTTGTAGAGGTTTCAGTTTGTAGTTCAAAGGCTACAAGGCAGGACAGCATGAAAGAGGTGCCCAAGTAGAGGAAAGCAGTATACTTCATGATGGACATAAGACAGGAAGCATTGTGGACAGGTCTGGTCCAATCAGACCCCACCTCTCAGCTATAATGCCCCACTTGTCCATTCATCTTCCAAAACTCTCACCTATGACCACATAAAGCTTTCAGGGGACATATAGACATAAACCATAACAAAGTAGATAGTTCCAGTAAGTAGATTTTTAGCCATTTGGAGCCTGCCTGCTTTGTGCACTCTGTGGGAATGTATCCAATAGCTACTAGCAATAATAGCTAAGCTCTAGGCCATAAAGACCCAAACATACTTCTACCCTGGGGCTCTCTGTTTAGAAACTCCTGCTTTGTTGCTAGTTATATCACCTAGACATATAATCAGCCCTTCGCCAGCTAATCTCTCCCCCTGGGAGTTCCACTGCCCTCTCCTTTGTCTGCACCTTAGGCATCAAAAGGTGTCGTGCTATCACAGACTTCTACCTCATGCTAGCCTGACAAAACAGCACCCAATAAAGCTGCTGTGTGCTGTTCTACTTTATCATTAAGTCAGTCTCCTTGATGGGATCCACAACATTTTCAAAACCTCTTAAAAGCTCTAAAGTATCCCTATATTCTTAAGAATATACTTACAACATATACTTAATTCCCAAAGCAAATGCATGAATTCAGTGTACTGTTTTTCATCCATGGTTGGTACTGGTCCACATGCGGTCACATGCTAATGGTAACACTAAGGCAAAGATGTTCTCACTTTATAATTCTGTTACTTGTGAAACGGAAATAGACTAATTCATCGATAGATAATTACCATTCATTTTAACTCCTCAGCTTTCTACCTCAAAGATAATACCAGACCCTCGCAGGATCAGTTGTAGTATGTTATAAAAAATGTTTAGTGACCACAAAGATACCAAATGAGGAGCATTTGGTGGTGAAAGTAAAGAAATATTCAGAAAACAAATTCTGAGATTTTTGTCAAAAGAACATAAAATCCCACTCAAATGACCCAAGTTAGAGTAAACTTAGTTACAAAGTAAGCAATGACAGTTTTGGGCACATAGAACAAAATAAATATCAAAAAATAAATCACAGCACCAGGGATATAGCTCAGTGGTTCCGGCACCTGTATTGCAAGCGCAAGGACCCGGGTTCAATCCCCGGTAACCACATAACAATATTGGGCGTGGAGACTCATCCCAGTAGCAACCAGTACCACATACCACAGTGCCCGGTGTGGTGGCTCACGCCTGTCATCAGCACTCGAGAGGCAGAGGCAGGAGGATTGCTGTGATGTGAGTTTGAGGCTGAGCTCAGGGCCAGCCTGAACCACAAAGCAAGACCCTGTCTCAAAAAAAAAAATATCACAAAAAATGAGTAAATGGGAAGAATAAACAGCTCCTACTTATAGTAGAATTCCAATTAGTAAAGGTGAAATGAACAACAAAACAGAGAATCAATATTAGGTGATTATCACAAAGATAACTGCACAAAAGTTTCATCCACGGATGCATAAGACTAATGGGTTAGAGAGACAGTGTGTGTGTACGACCTAAATACACTGCCTGGGGTACTTACTAACTACAAGGGAAACCCAGCAGTCGCCCTTTCACAAAACAATGAAGGTAAAAACTGTTGGTAAGCAGATGTAAAGATCATGAATACCTTAATATGATCACCAAAAACAACACAACATTATTTCTGGGTTACTGTTGTCCAAAACACAGAGTATCACTCCATTCAAATGGAATTACACAAACTAATTGATCACTTGGTGAGGAAAGTGATCTAAGATAACAAGGGACTGAAAAGCCATTACAGACTGGGAGAGATGAAGGAGAACGGAGGACTTAATGCAACGTAGGGGAGATGCAAAGAATGACAGTAAGAAAATTGGGGAGATGTGAGGAACAAGCTATCATTAACTGTTACACAAACATTACTCTCTTGTGCTTGACTACTGCGCACACTATGGGTGTGTAAGGTGTTAACTCCTGGGATTCAGTGATAGAGAAGAACATGTTACTCTATTTTCCTAAAGTTTAAAATAGGTCCAAATAAAAAGTTCAGCAAAATAAAAATAGCAGGTAGTCACTAAAGCAAACACTGACACGCTAGTCTCACAGCTGAGGAAAATGGGCTGCAAAAGTGTCAAAAGTCTTTGATCCCATGAGAAAGACAACTTCTACAAATTAACCAAAGCATCCAGCCACAAACACCTTGGTTTTCCACTTCAGGTTTCTTCCTAGACTGCTTATTATTATACTAAAATAAGAGGCAGGGGACAAAATGTCAAAGAGAGGTCCATAGAATGAGAAAACAGTATGTGATATATTTACTTTATTTATAGGTTTTTGCACAGACCAGTAACAGAATAAAATCAACCTAGTTGAAAAGTACCTATTTGAAGCTAATTCGGATGGCCGTGTAGGAAAGACATAGGTCCAAGCAGTCTGGAAGATGCTCCGAGGTTTTGCAAAATGGCAGTTCCAAGGTTTTATTATATACCTTTAAACCAAGAGGGAACTGATATTGTAATTGTATTACTTGTTAGTCAGAAATGATGACTGCTGGCAAAAGTTAATCTATCTTAAAAGAGAAACCAAGGGAATTCCTGACTCACTCATCTAGCTGCAACTGCCTTCGATTATTTGCTTTCATCACCAATTAGCCATCACACCAATCACATATCATCACCAATTACATAGCTAAGCAGTATACTCTAATTAGCTCTGCTATAGACAACATCTCTGACTTACCAGTCATGACAGTAACTGTCTCCTAAATTGTTTTCCAAAAACTTGGAGGTAGCTCAACCAGTTGAAATCGCTGAATCTTCACTGAAGCTGCTACTGGACGATGATCTTTTGACCTCAGATGGCCTAAAGCTCTACCCTGAACAGATGTGCGTGGTATCCACCATGTTCCACACATGTGCCCTATGGAAAGCCATGAAGTTTGTTTAGACATGCGCAGGAAGATAGTTGATAACCTCACTCCAATCTCTCTTCCCTCATTCTTCAGAACACTTTGTTTTTTTAACCCTGTCATTATCCCCAAACCCTGTCCTACAGGAATATGAGACAAGGCTCCTACATTCTCAGGCTGACCACTTCTGAATACTCTTCCACAAAACTCCTTAGTGCTTCTCCCAAAAGCCTCAGCAACTGGTACAGGACATGGGGGGCAATATACCTCTGTTTGTCACATACGGAAGGGATTGGATAGTCTCAGTCTCTACAGGTCAGCAGAAATTAATATTCCAAGGTCAACTCAGACAAGGGGCCATCTGCAGGGTGTCTGCAGCCCAGATCAGAGCTTTGGCTATGGACTGACGTATCTGGGATCTAACAGCTTCCAAATACATTAGTTAGGATGGTTTTCTAGAATACATGTTCACTGCCTGGAGAGTATTGAAAGAAAAAGTGAGGAGTAATTAATAAAATTATAACTAGCAATTATGAAAAGGTAAAGTCAAATATTTCTCAAGTTAAAATGCGGATATACTTAGAGGAGATTAGCTAACTGTGTGTGTTGGGATGGAGAGGCTTTTGTTTTGGAAAAAATAACAATATTCCAGGAAATTGTGATATTATAGTCTCACCACAAGACTGTTAGTAATATAGGCAAATCATTTTTTTAAAGGATGTTTGATCATTATGATAAAACAGCAGTAAATATTTTTCTCCCTTAATAATTAAAGTCCTTTAACACTTCACGGAAATAAAGGTGAAATAACTAGGGAATTTCCAAACAGAAATGATGGGTAAAGTGAATCTTGCCCAGACGATCTAATAGCTCCAAAGTAAAAAAGTTACAATATATATTCATCAGACACACTAAGTGGTATTCATTTTATCTGTAAAACAGGAAGTTTCTAACGTATGTATTGAAAAATATGATTGTTTTTAATGGTAGCTACCCATAAAAATCACCTGGGGAAATTTCTATAAACATGCCTGACCCCTCCTTCAGAAACTGATTGAATGCATGAGGGACACAGCTCAATACTCATGTGTCAAATGTCATCAAAGAGACTCTAATGTGTCTCACCCTCACACTCGGGACAAAGCAACTTATAGATTCTTTTTATTGAAATTCACCTATCATTTTATACACAACATAAATACCATGTAGTACTGGGGGCCAAATCCAAGCACACTCATCAGAGTTTCAACCTTAGTCTTTTGTGCTGTTTTGTTTGAGATAAGATCTCACTAAATTACCCAATCTGGCCATGACTCATGTTCTGTCTGCCTCATACCCCAGGGGAGCTGGGATGACAGGTATGGACCACCTGGCCAGGTTCTAAATGCACTGAAAAAACACCAGTGATGGTGCATTAGGGATAAATAATAAGGAGCTAAGCAAATTATGTGAAGATGTACCAAGAGTAATTATTCTGCTCTTATTTCTGTATAATTAAATTTTTAAATTTTTGCTTTTTAATGTATATATACATATGTACTTTATTTTGGAGCAAATTCTATCTTTGAAATTAGCTTCCAAGTAGCACTACTACACCAGTCTAACAAAACAAAACTTTTAGTCAATATAATTCTCAGAAACTGCAATTTGAATTTGAGCACTTCCTTTTTCTACTGTTGTTCAAGGTAAATTACATAGCTAAACACTTTTCTTGAAACTGATCTAATCCAATTTTATTTTGGTCTCACCTTCTGGAAACTTGTTCTGCATTTGCAACTTTGCCCATTTTCTACAGGAAGAAAGCTAAGTGAAGCAGGTTTTCTGCCGGTTTTCTGAGCACATATGTAAGTATGAAATATGCACCAGTAGCTCTACTGAAAGATAAGGAAATGGGTTTGTAGGCAGTGAGACTCAAAACACAGACAGCAAAGGTGAAATCTGACCCCAGAATCTACTGCTTTCTCCCTCTTCCATGAGCCACTCTAATTTCATCTTCCTAACTACATCTTTCTCCTTCAGCAGTCACTTCTCATCTTCCTTAGCCATTCATTTTTCAACTTATTCTCACCTCTAAGTCTTGATGTAAGGAACAGCTGATAAAAACATGTAGCCCTAGTCAAGAGCTCTGGTTTCCAAATTCCTTCCCCACCTGTCTGAGATCAACTTAAGCACACTTTTCCTCAGGTCCTTAAAGAAAAGACCTGCTTATTATTATGTTAAGCTTATTATTATAATGTTTGATGTCTGAACTGTGTCTCATCTCTCACTGTGAGTTCCATGCTCTGCAATTTGTTTGCTCAAAGTCTCTTGTCTTTCTTTATGTTTGCTCACAAGGATCAGTGGATTGCTTTTGTCTCCATCATGAATGTATGTGCCTGACATTTTCACAAGTCTTTGACCCTATTCGTGTTTATCCAGCACAGATCTTTGAGGTCTATGCTGTGGACTGGCCATTCTGAGGTATAAGCACCATAATCAGGTAATGTTTCATTAACCCTTTACCATTCATGTTCCTGTTTACAACACATGAAACTTCTAATCGAAATCACAGAGACTTCAGGACCCATATACATATATACACCTGGTAAAGCCTAACTAAAGACTGAGTATCGCTAGCGACACACATTCCAATTTCAATTTCGAGTTCTCAGCAATATTCACTGCTGAAGCTGAAAGAGTCTTTATTATATATAGGGGCCTCTTCTGTGGAGCAAGCCTAGGAGCACGGATGGCCTCTACCCATAAGATGCCAGTACAGTCCCTTCCTTGGTGTGACATTCAGTTTCTCTAATCAATTGCTAGAGGGCATTTAACTAAAATGAAAAAATATTTAAGTTGAATTTCAGTACAATCTTCCAAAAGAGAATTATAAAAGCCTTTAGATTGTATCATAAAACACTTTTACTTCACTATCATGACACCAAGATCACATGATGGCCTGTGAGACACTGGGATATATCAGACAGCTGTGCAAAGACCAAGGCTAGGAACTTGATTTGCTGGTATTCTGCCCGTGTCCTGTGAGAGCCCTCAAAGGCCAGCCTGTTTATAAAGAGGATACCTGCTAAATGAAGCATGCTACATCCTAGTAGATACACTGTCACGACGACAGATCAGTTGTATGTTTCAGTTCTTGGGATCCAAGCACTGCTACACAATCCAATAGATTTTATTTCAATAAAAAATCTTTTTTCTACAAAGGAAGAAAAATCATGCTTTACTATAAAGCAAACTGCATAAGCATTGCATTATCAGTAACATTAGCAAAAACAGTATTACATGGGCTAAAAATTAAATAGTATAGGCTCTACAGATAGATTTGTTTGGAACTTTATAATAAAAAAATGCCAATTCAGGCTTAAGAAATTTGAATTAAATTTTGCCATTATCATGTTGCTAGAACTTGTTTTAATTACTCTTTTAAATGCAATATAAAGCAACTATATTTAAACTACCACAGGGGAGATGGTGTTAATGTGATTTTCTAAGAATAAATATTAAGAGTATTTCATGTTTAAAATACACCTGATATAACATTACTTATAGATGAGATGTCTCAGCGCATGAGGATTTCCCTCTTCATAATCTTATTCTAACTCTCTACATATGAGGTTGATTCTATTTTAAATAAGTCCTTTAGCTTTCAGGTGAAAGTCAATCTAGTCTGGAGGTTCTCATAACTGCAAATTCAAAAATCCCCTGAAGTTGTTTCGGATGAATTTCTGTGAAACACCTTGACTCAGGTGCACCAAGGATGGGGAAGATTCACATTCAGGACATCCTCACCCTTCCCTTCTCTGGAGCCTTCCTGTGCTCCCCTCATCCTGGCTAACTCAGGTCCTGAAACCCTTGACCATTCATATGAGATATTTTCATATATATCCAATATTTAAAACCTAATCTGTTTCCTAAATGTTTAAAAATATATATGAATGTACCAAACATACATACTTACTCAGATGGATTTGGTCAACATATGCCCCCAAATCACAGGACAATTAAAGATAGCCAAAACATGATTTGGAAACAAAATAAGTACTACAAATTTTACTACGGAGGAATTTTTTAACCAGCCAAAAAACTTAATGCTTCAGGGCTGGGGGTGTAGAATAGTAAAAAGTGTTTGCTTAGTATCTGAAAGGCCCTGGGTTCCATCCCCAGGATCACAACCAATCAATAAATGAATGAAATGGGTCTTTTAAAAAACTTATGAAATGATAATCATACATGCATGAACATCAAGATTCCATTATAATGCAACTCAGTATAAAAGAAAAACTAGTCTGGTTTCTTTTTATCTTACACAATGTATTTTATTTTACACTGATTTAACTCAATTGGCACTATCGTATCCTAAGGTTTTTGTACACTGACCCAATTATTCTGCTAGAGGTTCTCAAGTCTGTTTCCTCTCAAATGTATCCATTTTTGTGTAGAAAAATACAGACTCCTTTTTAAAATTTTTATACAAGTTTATTTTTACTATCAACTTATATGCATCACTTTGGACCCAGCATGTCCTGAGGTTTTACCCACTGATCAAACTGCTCTGCTGTGAGATAGCCAAGTTCAATAGCAGTTTCCTTTAAGGTTGATCCATTTTTATGCGCAGTTTTAGCAATTTTTGCTGCCTTGTCATACCCTGAGGAAAAAATAAAGACAATACAGGAATTAATAGTGACACTTGGTTTTCTAAATAAAACATAATCACTGTCTATCTCATACTGATGCTATCTATGGGATTACATGGCTTTTTTTATTTTGAAAAAATAGTTAACAGTGACTATCTCAGTAATTATTATTTCTCATATAAAATAGATTTTTAATCTTAAGGAATAATGACTTTGACCAATTAAATGCTCTAGCTCTACAGAAAATACAGCATGATGTGGTGGACAGCTATGTGAGTGGCCCTGGACATGGGAAGCCCTGGGAGGGAGGGCGGTGCCCTCCAGAGACACTTCCCATAGCTCTTCTCTGCAGCCCGAACTTCTCCATTCCACCCAGAGCACCGGAGAGGTCTGAGCAGAAATACATACATACCCATACTGTTCACTTCAGTTATTTGCTTTTTAACAAAGTTAAGAGAGTTAAAAGAAGTTAGGCAGTCTGTAGTTAGGCAGTTTATCTGACTTATCAAACATTTTTAAAATATCAGAAGGTAAAATGAAAATAACTTGAGAAAAAAAAAAATAATCAAAGATCAAAGAAATATGACCAAAGAGAAGAAGTGTAATGAGGCGATATGATCATCAACCCAACCAAATGACACAAGTCTCTATGCAATACTTAATATCTATAAAACACACTATGGATTGATTTTATTATGCAACTGAATTTGTGAAATCTAAACCCATTGGTAGGGGGATTTATTAAGCAGAGTACTTTGTGAAAAAATGCTCATGTGAAACTCCTGGGGTTAATGCATGTTCTGCACTTTTACGTTAACAATGGCAGTGAAGTCTGAGCATCAATGCCCATGGCCTCTAGTTCTCACAATCTACAAGGACAACCTGTGACACAATGAGGTTGCCAAAAACTCATAATTTGGGGATTTGTAAGGCTCATGCTCAGTGCATCTTTATATTCTCTCTGAGAAGTCTTTTGATTCAACATTAAATTGATCGCAAAAAAAGATCTATCCAACTTTAGGGGATATCTCTAATTTAAAAGTTTTGATAATACATTCTCAAGATCTCATGAAACATTTGGGGATCTCAATTGTATCTTTCCAGTTGAATGTTAATGCATAACAATTATAAATGGGTCAAAATATTTTTATCAGTCTTACTACTACACAGTCCCCCCAAAGGAAAAAAACCCTAGGGATCATCTTAGGCTCAGAGTTACCTAGTGCAGTCAAATAAGCTTTAATTTTATAAAACTGAAATTACAGTTTGATGGGTAGCCAAGAATATAAAGTGAAGAATTACAGAAAAATGTTTTAAAGTAGTATGATATCAGGCCAAACAACTACATCATAACTTGCTCTAAAACAGAAAATCAAAGACTTTTAACAGAGCACAGCAGAAAGAAGGGCTCAAAGGCCTTTGACACATCATAACATGATCCAAGGAATACCTCAGAACCTACACAACCCCCAATAGCCTGTCTAATGGAGATTACCACAATTGGCCTATAACCCAAGTCCATAGTGGGTTTGATTCTACATAATGAAATATTTACAAGCCTGGAAAAGGCTTTCAATATAAAAGCCTGGTTCTAAATAAAATATTTACATTTTCTTTCTTTTCCTTACATGCAATGAATATATAAACCTTTTTCTCTTAATCAGCAACTTTCTATTTGAATTGGATAAAATAACAAGGTCAGGGAATCAGAGCATTCAGAAAGGAGGCAGATGAATGAATTAATTCCATGTTGCTCATCAGCCACTGCCACCTAGTGACATTACCAATCCAGAGTCTTATAAATAACCAAATGCTGCATAAAATAGCATCAGCACTCAATTAAGATTATGTAACTTTGAAATACTAGTTCCAAATACTCTACTTCAAATAAAATGAAGTCAAAGGGATCATTTAGGAAAGAACTATGACACCATATAAGGTACAAATATACAGCTTCCTTTAACATAATTTCTAATATTTTAAGATTTTACTGAAACAATGTCCTAGAACTTGTTGCCCAGATATTCACCCCATGTTCTCCAAAAGGTTTTCAACATTTAGTGTCCCATGCACACATCTCTCCGGGAGGGCCTTACCTATGTGAGGATTGAGGGCAGTCACCAGCATGAGTGACTCGCTCATCAGCTTGCTGATCCTCTCAGTGTTGGCCTGGATCCCCACCACACAGTTTTCTGTGAAGGAGACTGATGCGTCCCCCAGCAGCCTGGCCGAGTGCAACACGTTTTTAATCTTTCAGAGACAGAGAGAGAACACTTTACTAAACTTATTTTGTCAAATGATATATATTATTTGCTGGCTCATATAAATAGATAACTCAGTGAAATAAATAGCACTCCTAAAAAACTGTAAAGCACTGAACACAAAAAACAAATGTGGGGCCAGGGATGTAGCTCAGTGGTGCCTGCCTGGCAAGCACAAGGTCTCAAGTTCAATCCCTGGTACTGCAAAAAAAAAAAGAAGAAGAAGAAGAAGAAGAGGAAGAGGAAGAGGAAGAGGAAGAAGAAGAAAGAAAAAACAAAAGTGATTCTTTCTCAGATTTTGGGCTAAGATCTAGTGAAAGCAAATGTGAAAGAAATTATGAACATAAGTGGGCACAAAAATTGGAAAAAGGTAAAAAGTGACATAAATACAAAAAAACAAAACATGAAACAGGTATGGAGTGTGAAGAGCCACAGTGAAGGGTATTTCTTTCCACTACAGCAGTTGGGAGTCCTGCTCAAGACTGAGAATGCCAGAGACAGGTGAGAACGCTCATGAGGGGGGAAAGGAACAGTGGTACCGAGATCAGCAAGCTTGGGCCAACCTGGCCGACTGGGAAAGTCAGGGCTCCCTAGCTGGTGATAATCACCGAGATTTTATGCTTAAAAGAAATAGTCCAGTTACTTTAACTTTTCACAAAATGTTTAAAGGTAGCACAAAATCAACTGTTATGTTCTGGTATATGTTTCTTTCTGGTAACATTTCCAATATATACTAAGATATATTCACTTTCTAACATCCTTTGATCTGAAACCCAAAGTCTAAAAAGTATACTTTCAACAACTGGCTCTGTAAAAAGACAATGAACTATACCATAAAGTGAATGTAGATTATCTTATTTTCTACTAAAACCAAAATACTGATTTAAAGAAAAGATTAATGAGACAATACTTTCTCCCACTTCTCTCCTTGTACCCTCTCTGGCTTTCTTCCATTAGTTTTTTCCCTCTTTCATATGCCTTGGAAACATTATTATGTTCCCCTAACTGTTGTTTTTCTTTCATCTTGCAACAATGGAACAAGATAGTTTCTGTTTCATCCATAATAAATGACAAACATCCAAGAAAAAAAATGCTTGTTATGCATATATGTCTATCAGGAAGTTAATATTAACTGCTTGGAATGTGGCCTGCAAGCAAAAGTTTATAGGTCTGAATTCTGCTTTGGCCTTAAAAACTGTATTAGAGAAGAAGGGAAAGATCTCATTAACTGATACTGATCTTATTACCATACAGGGTAAAATAAAGAGGCTCTTGACAGATAAATAGTGAATTCACTGTGTGAGTATTAAAATTTGTTATTTGCATATTCTTATCAAGTTACATTTTATATCACATATGAACAGGAAAAAAGACATCTACTATATGTTAGATGCAATGCTTTATCCAAATCAGGCACTAAATGGTCACGCAGCTCCATTATCTGAACCTAGGGAAACTGGATGACAGGTGATGGCATCTTGCTCGATCTTTGTAAAAATGAAGCACAAAGGTTTTAGTGGATACAATGACATTTCCAAGGGACACAGGACAGCCTGAGAGCAGACAGGAAGGGGAAGACAAAGTGTCAAGAAATCAAGGAGGAAGAACGTTCCTGAGAGGGAATGCCACACTGAATGTTCCGAGAGAAGAACGGCGCGCTGACCACTGGATTGAAGAGGTAAAGAGTGATGGGAAAACAATTTAAGGACAGGCTGACACCAAAGCTGGACTGTAGTGACCACAGTGTGAAGGAAAGTAACTTCAGGTTACTTCAAGAAGACTGAATTTGACAGAAAGATGAAGAAAGGAACAGCTTGACAGGAAGGTAGGTTGTGAGTCCCATGTCTTACATCAAGAATTTTTTCTTCTTATTGGAAAAAAAAAACAAAACATCACATCTCTTGAGCTAAATCATCTAATTCCGAATACCTATGGTTACTCTTCTAACATTAACTGTTCTCAATGGGGCTGTAATTCACATGACTTGCTACGATTGATTCATATAACCCAGGCATTATGACATTTTGCACACCCTGCACAAATTAGCCACCTTTACGTATAAAATGTTTTAAAGAAATTCACAAATACCAATAGATTTCTTTTAATTAAATGAAATAAACCTGTGGACGATTGGAATAATTTTTCATTTGTATGAACAGTATTAATATTTATGTTTGGGTAGTAATTATCCAAATTTAAGTCACCTGACTAGATTCAGGCCCTTTACAAGCTTTTAATTAATTTTACTAATAAGCAGACTGATAAAAGTGATTGGTTCCACTGGTACTACAGTGGTATAAGGCACCCCACTGGACAGGTTTGCATGTACCTTGGTGGTTAAAGCTGTTAATAAGCACTTCACTAGGACTAGGGATGTAGCTCGGTGGTGCCATCCCTGTCTAGCATGCGCAAGGTCCTGAGTTCAATCCCCAGCACCACAAAGAAAAAAAAAAAATTCTTAACCTTCAGTTGCTGCTTATACCACGCAACTACCTAATGTGGAATTCCTAGAAACTTATGGAAGACCAAAACAATGACCGTCAGTCTTTAGTCAACAGCTATTAAAAATGACTTAAAGCTCACCATCATTGGTTTGAAAACATTCAACTCAAAATGCCCATTGCTTCCTCCGACGGTGACAGCAACATGATTCCCCATCACTTGGGCTGCAACCATGGTCAGTGCTTCACACTGGGTGGGGTTCACTTTGCCTTCAAGAAAACATCAGTAACAGAAGCCACATCAAATACACTCATGCTTTCACGTGGCAGTCAAGAGTAGGTTTTATGTCAAATAAGAAAATCTAACTTCCTCAAATAAAGTAAGCCACAGAATAAAGCAAGGATGAAACTGACCAAAGGAAAGGGATGATCCACAAACTGGATCTCAGGACTAACAAGAAGCCATTCTATGCATTAAACATAGTTCCTAACCTGCCTGGCCTTCAATTATCTAAAAAATATTTATGAAGCCAGGCACTGACTATACAGTCAGAAAGATGTAAGTGTATCTTTCCAGAACTTGGAGGAGCTGGTTAACTTCAAAAGTGAATGGGTAAATACAGAGAAGTATAAGTAAGGAAACATTTATAAAAGAGACACCTTACCAATGTTTGGAGGATTTATGCTAAGCTAGAACTTTCCCACATATCACAAGAGTCTCTGTAACTCTTCCATCATTCAAGTTTGAAACAAACATCCCAGATTTCTGACCAGTGCAAGGTAATAGTAGGGAGATTACTTGCTTTTTTGATGACTCTTGATTTCTCTTTTTTAAGCAATCACCTCAGATTTGCAATCAACTAAACCTATGAAAAACTAAAACAAGTTCTCTTCCTGTTCTATATATGCAGAGATTTAAAACAATTGTCAGGATTTTCTCTCTCACTATTAAAAATTATTTTCTCAGTTTTAGTTCAATGCAGGTTGACTTATACTGCCTTTGTAAACTTCTATTCTGTTCTTTGTATGTTGTCATGTCAACTTTACTCTCAGTTAATATGATTAACAAGTATCATATTGTCACTAGTGAGGTGTTGAATGGGTACAGTAGCCCTGTAGCTTGCTACCAAGCTATTCTAGACTAAAGTCAGCTCATGAGTCATGCCTTCAATGTCACTGTTCACCCAGCTACAGTTATCTACCAGCACTGCTCACATCTGACTCCATCACATGACTGGCTGATCCAGACATTCAGTGTCTGTGTCACTTCCTTATCTTCAGACTTACTTCACATAAAACACAAACAGGAGCTTGGTATGGCTTGTTTCTTATTCAACTCTTGATCACTTTCACAGCAAAGCCTATCCCAGAATTTGCTTGGTTTTGGATGGTGAGTGAAGGAAGTAATCACATATTCTCTAACAAAAGAATTCAAATTTATGCTCAGATTCTTTTTTCATAACTGGTTAGATCATGTACCTAGAAGCCCAGGTCCAAAATGCCCAGGAAACAATTTTCCTCAAGCGTTTCCATTTGGCTTTGGGATGGTGTTACACAAAAACTGACACAGTGCAGCTGAGATGGCCTGGAGTCCAGTCAACATCTAGCTCCAACATTCACTAGCTATGTGATTACCTGGCATGATACTGCTTCCAGGTTCATTTTCAGGCAAGATCAGCTCTCCCAGACCTGACCGAGGACCAGAGCCCAGAAAGCGAATATCATTTGCTATCTTCATCAGACTGCACGCAGTAGTGTTCATGGCCCCACTGAGCTCAACCAGAGCGTCGTGAGCAGCCAGAGCTTCAAATTTATTTGGAGCAGTAACAAAAGGCAAGCCTAAAAAAAAGAGAAAAAAATATTCTCTATGAGTAAACAGGGAAATCCAAACATTTGTGAGTTGTCAGCTAGTTAAACAGAAGTTGCAGTATATGAAAAGCCAAAATGGAACAGGGCTCTTGGGTATATAGTTCGGTGGTAGCCACTGCATACCATGCACAACTGGGCTTGCTCCCGAACACAACCAAACAAGCAACAGACAGGTCAAAAACTACTTCAGAAAAGGTGCTTAAGTTTCAAGCTGTGTCTACTTCTTTAAGAAGTCCCAAGGGGATATAAACAACTGGCCCGAGCACATTCACAAGGTGAAGTAACAGTACAGTAAACACAATGAAACGAAAGACACTATCCCTCCTGCAAAGCTCCACCTGATGATTATATTCTAGTAAGGACGAAAAGTGTAGGAAATTATCTTCTCCCATATTTCCTCCTCTTTTTCTAGCAGATTTTGGAAAAGTTTCTCTGTCCACTATACTCTCTCTCATTGTTTCCTTTAGTCAGGAGGCACAAAATCCTTTGAGAGATATACAGCGGACATGAACCAGCTGTTCTCAGTCAATCCCTCCATTGCTCGGTTTTTAAAACCCTCTACATTGTGAACCCTAAGAATACACTTATTTCAGATTAAAGTATGATTTGAAAAATTCAGCCAGTAAACACCAATGCACATTGTATACTTATCTTCATCATAACCCTGCTCTAACAGCTGCATCTTAATAAGTGCTTTCAGAACATGACAACTTGGCTCTAATAACAGTAATCATTATTCAGACTATAGAACTCTACTGAAGAAAAGACAGGAATTGAAGAGGTTAATAATTTGGGCTGAGGACATAGCTTGGTGACTGATAGAGTGCTTGTCTAGCACACATGAGGTCCTGGGCTTGCAAAACAAAACAAAAATGCTGGTCCTGAGTCCAGCATCACAAAACAAAAACAAAAGAAAGGTTAACAATTCAAATAAATATGGCAGTATGACAGAAAAAAAATTTATGCTTATCTGCAACATTTTTATTGTTCAAATGGCTTTCTCATTTTTGTGTACTTTAAAAACTATGCTTCCCAGCTTTAAAGGGAAAATAACTGAATCCAACCAGGTAATAAAGTTAGCCATGGTAAATATGAACTGCATGTTTGAGCTACTATGATGGAAAAGCCTTTATAAAGTAAAACAACTAACATTATGACTTCTGAAATGGATATAAAGCACACGTGTGATAGGAAAATATTACTTCTAACTTTAAATTCTGAAGAATTTAAGACAAAAACATATAGAGTAGTATAATAAAGATGAGTAATAAATCATATGACCACTAACCGGTGAGTGCAGCCACTTTCGCAGCAACCTTTTCTGCAAAGCCAATTCTGGTGTTTAAACCAGTACCAACAGCCGTACCTCCGGCTGCAAGTTCATAGATTCGTGGCATGGAGGCTTTTATTCTCGCCATTGCATACTGAACTTGCTGCACATAACCACTAAACTCCTGATGAGAGAAGAAAATCAGGGTGAGAAAAATTTCCTAATGGCTTAAAATTTATGGTAATGGATTAAAGTGAAGTTTTAAAAGCTGTTTTGGAATATTAAGCTGTAAGGTACATAAGTCTTATTCATACTCTGCCAATTCATATGATGAACAAAGTCTAAGGAAGGAGGAATATTTATAAATCTCTAAGGGAGGAAAATACAAATAATAACATGTAATCTGTTCACAAGCTAGTCTTGTAACAGCAGACCAATAAGAACAACACAGAAAACTAACTTTTAAAAAGAAAAATTTTATTAAACTTCTGGTTTATTTGCAAACTATAAATACTGAGTTCCCCCTTTTTTTTAGTATGTCCCAGATAACTGTGAGAAGACAAAAAAAAAAAAAAGTACTGAACATCCTCCCAAGAAAATGCAAATAGAAATATTCTCCACAAAATCACCACTTAAAAAAATAAGCAGGAACACAAGGATACTTTACAAGGGCATAAGAAGTAACTCACTCAATGGTATAAGCAGGTGAACAAGGGAGTAAGAGTACGGCTTCACGAGGTGCTTTACTTCTGTCAGCATCGCACTGGTTCCCAAACACACGCTTGACACATTTTAAACAAAACAACCCTAGAATTGTGATGTTTTAAACATAGCAAGAGCCCTCTCAGGAGTTACATAGGCAAAAAGGGCACAAACTGGGACTGAGCTAGGCAAGCTAAGATATACACGGTTTATTTCCTGCCTGAAAACACTAAAAAACTCTCAACACTTATGACAGGCATATGGATTTCATATTATTCTAAACAAAGTACTTCAAAAGATTTAACTCTTTTTGGGTAGACGTGAGCCATCTGACGTAACTGTCACATATATGCACCATCTGGATTCACTTATGGAATATATTTTGATCAGAGAAAAATACAAAAGTACAAAAGAAAATTCCAATAAAAGCAAGTACAAATATGCATAAAATGAGAGGAGATAAAAACCAGAGGGAACAACAGTTTTACACACACACACACACACACACACACACACAAACATACACACGTTGTTCCTCCTTTAAAACTGGTACAAAGAGCCAATACTGCAAAGAAAAATGGGGCACAGCCTTAAAAGCCAACATAATCTGTACAAGGAGTTCAATTTAGTCCCATCATTTGCAAACTAATCATTCTGCGTTTTCTTCTACCTTTAGGTAATAAAATTAAGCTGAATGACCAAAAACTAAAATTTTCTTTAGAGTTCCCTATCATATCATCTATACACAATCATCACAGAATTTATTCAAGCAAGTAGTAGCTTTATTCTCACCCTGACCTCAATTTCCATGAAAATATTATCTGACATCTATCATTTAGTATTCAGCATATATAAACATGATTTAATATATAGCTTGTGTATACTCTATCATCCAAACTGGAGCATAAGCTGACAAAAATTGTTTCTTTAATTTCCTTTATAGTACATGCTAAAAGTATTCTTTGAGGCACTGATAAAAACCATAAAAGTATTTTCTGGGATTCTGAAGAAAAGGACACCTCCTTCACATATGGGCAAAATTTTATAAGGTACAACCTACCCTGTTTATTCACTTTAAAATTAAATTTTAAATAATCTAACAGTATAAGATAGACAAACAACAAAATAGATGAAGACGAGGGTGTGGATAATGACAGCTCACACCAATGGGTACTAAGTGCCAGGAAGGTTTAAATACTCCACATGAATCGGCTTATTAGAACCCATAACTAATCCATAAAAGATACTCTTCTCCTTATTTTATAGCTCAGAAAACTGAGGGATAGAACAGCTAGATAATTTTCTTCCCACAGCTTATACACAGCAAAGATCTGAACTACAACAGGCTGAATGAGTTTAGCTCACTGTCAGTATGCTCTGCTCTAAGTGGACATCACTAAAGCCACTGACTTAGGCTGGGGATGGTGGCACATGCCTATAATCCCAGCCCTCAGCAGGCTGAGGCAGAAGACTCACAAGTTAAGAGCTCAGCCTGAGCAACTGAGCAGAACCCTGCTACAAAACAGCTACAAAGTGTTGGGGATGTAGTTTAGCACAAAGACCCTGGGCTCAATTAACCAGCTACTGACTGGTTAATTCAGAACAATCTTTGTCACTGCAATTAATTTCAGGAGCTTCACATTTTAAACCATAGTGGTTTCGAGGGCAACAGAGTGGTCACTGTATTGATTACCAGATTACATAAAATTAGTCGAAGTCCTGTACCTGCCCGAGAGTGAGCGGAACAGCATCCTGAGTGTGAGTCCGCCCGATTTTGATGATCTGCGCAAACTCTTTGGATTTAGCACTGAGAGCATCATGTAGTTTCTGCAGCCCTGGTAACAGCACCTCATGAACTTCTGTAGCTGCTGCAATGTGCATAGCTGTGGGGAACGTATCATTGGAGCTCTGTGGAAAATTTTTCAAAAGACATGGAAAATAGTAAATCAGTGGCAATAAAAAACAAACCTGAGTATCTCAAAAAACATTAAATGTTAACTCAAAAATCCTTGCATAACCTACTCTATCAAAGATAGTTATGTGTGGGAGGTAACAGACTACCTAAGGAGAAACAAAAAGCAGCTTGGTCTCAGTAAGAATCTAAAATGTACTCAGAACTTTATTATATACAAGTACATTGAATATATTATACATATTAACCAAGTATACTGAAAATATTACATTATCTGCCCACTAATGAGACTAAAAACAGAAGTATAGTTAACAAGAGCATTTGAAGATAATATCTTACAATTATGTAGTGCATCCAAACTTTCGTAAGCATTTTATTTATTAAATGACAAGAGAATATTGAGAGCTAAATCATCACTGTTAAAGGAAAGTAAGCTCTCAAAGAGACAATGTGACTCTCCAAAATATTAACGAACTAGTGAACTGAGGCCATCTGGGCAGTGTATATGCAAAACTCTTTCCTTAACTATTAGCTTGACAGGTAGGTGTATTTAGAGGATGATGCTATTTTAAAGGACACATTCATTATTTACCCACAAGTGTTTAGTACAGAAAATTTTACAACATGAAAGTAGATGAGCAGCGTAATTAACATTAATGAACCTATTACCAAAACTGTCACTGTGTAGTCACTCTGTGACATGTATAACTCTACTCTCTCTTATTAATCACACTATACTATTCTGAAGCAGATTTCACACTGAATATATTAAAGGCAAGTATTGGATTCGAAAAAAATTCTTCATACAATGATCTATTTAAAAATTTTCCCTTTTAATAACTAAAATTACATTCAATTATACTTAACACCCAGATTCTGCTTCTAAATATTTTCCAAAGAGATTCCCCAAGAGTTCTTGGAAAGATGCCTGTTTCTAAGGCTGGGGCAAGGAAAATATAAGATGATGGAGTTGAACTATTTTATAGCGCCAAAAAGGAAGGATGTACTGAAAGAAAAAAAATATATAGTGGCACATCTAAAGGACACAAAAGCCAAAGCATACATTTCCCAAAAGCATAAACTGTCTCAGCATACTGAGATAATTTAAGCAGTAATATAAACAAAAGTACTGCACTCTAATACAAAGAATAAAATAAATCATCACAAAGCCATACTGATCTATATGAATAACTGAATAAATAAGTAAACAAACAAACAAATAAATGGGAATAGGAGTTCAAATTTCTCTCGCAGAAAAATTTCAATTAACACATTTAGAAGGAAAAAAGAAAACTAAAAACTTTTATTGAAAGACCATAGCAATAATTGCTGTAGGTAAGACAGACTGGTGAATGATAAGCAGGTAAAAGTTCAAGGAGAAAGAAGATATTTGCATATTATCAAAATGTCACTAGTAATTACTACGGTGATTCTTTAACAGGTGTCCAGAATGTGTTATGACATGCCTGCCTTTTAGAAAGTGAAGCTCAAGTCCAGTACACCTAGGATATAAGCAAGATTTAGTAACTCACTTTTAACAAATATTGCAGAGAAGAGGGAAAAAAGTAGTTTTATTGTAGAGAAATTTCTCAAACAGCACTTTAACCGAGGGGGTGAAAGTTAATATCATCCATCTTAAGTCATGTTGCTGTCCTGTACCGGATACAAGGCAATGAAATATCTGTAATAATGTTCCCAAAGTGCACAGCCTTAGAGTGACACCAAAACTGACAGAATTTCTACAAGATACACTACTACTTTCAAAAGTGTCTAGGATAACAATAAGTCTAAATGTCCATACCCCGCACAATTCACACAATGCAACTAAACTCCAAGGACCTGTTAACTGGATGCAAAAGCTTTGTGCCATGATTAGCTCATGGAAGCAGAACGCTCACAAGTGCCCTTGTAAGAGACCCAGAGAACTCCTCTGCTTTTCCCCCATGTGAGGAAGCAGAGGAAAATGGCTGTCTATGAACCAGCAAGTACACCTTCACTAGACATTACATCTTCCAGTCACATGATCATGGACTTCCCAGCCTCTAGAACTGAGAATACTTGTTTACAAGCCAAATCGTTTACATAGCAACCCAAAGGGATTAAGGAAAATGGCCAAAATGCCGCCACAGGTTGGAAAATTAAAGGTATATACGACAATGTATGTCGTACATTGAGAAAGATGTATGTCGTACAAAGAGAAACAAGAATCAATGGAAATTCTAGGAATCACTAGGAAATCCTAAAAAATGTATATTGTTTATTTAAGACTACTGTACCCATGCTATTTCCTAATTCTGATAAATGTACCACAGTTATCTAAGATGTTAATCATTTAAGGGAAGTAAGTGGAAGAGAAAACAGTAACACAGCTATTTTTATAATTCTTTTATAAATCTAAAATTACTTTTAAAACATTTTAATGAAAAAAGAAACTTTAAAAGTACACATAGTAATTTCCATGGTGATTCTTTTTTTTTAGGCTTTTTTTTTTTTTTTTAGGTTTTTTTGAGACAGGGTCTCGCTTCGTGGTTCAGGCTGGCCCTGAGCTCAGCCTCAAACTCACATCACAATCCTCCTGCCTCTGTCTCCTGAGTGCTGGGATTACAGGTGTGAGCCACCACGCCCAGCGCTGTGGTATGTGGTACTGGTTGCTGCTGGGGTGAGTCTCCACACCCAGTATTGTTATGTGGTTACCGGGGAATCGAACCCGGGTCCTTGCGCTTGCAAGACAGGCACCGGAACCACTGAGCTAACTCCCCGGCCCTCCATGGTGATTCTTTAACAGGTGACCGGAATGTGTTTTGACATGCCTGCTTTTAGAAAGTGAAGCTCAATATATGCTAAATTTAGATGTCCTAAAAGTAATTTGGATAAGGTTTGAGACAAAGCCTAAAAGAAATAAGAAACTTAAGAGATCTCTTCTGCTACAGAATATGTGCTGAATACATTTTCTAAGTCAAAAAGTATATACCTGGGCCAGGGATTTAGCTCTAGTGGTACTGCACCTACCTTAGAAGCACAAGGGCCCAACTTCGATACCTGGTACCACAAAATAAACAAACAAACAAACAAACCCCACATGCTTGCCTTACAAGAAAAACCTCAGGTATTTCTTTTCCATTTGTAACCAAAAAAGCAGAGGACACACACTGACCTGGCTCTTGTTAACATGATCATTGGGATGAACAGGTTTCTTGCTGCCTAGTTCACCTCCTAACATTTCAATTGCTCTATTACTAATGACTTCATTCACATTCATATTTGTCTGGGTTCCTGATCCAGTCTGCCACACGACAAGAGGAAAATGATCATTTAATTTTCCTTCAGCTACCTGCAGAAAAAAAGAGAAAGGTTACAAATGACTATTTTTAAAAGAAGAAATAACATTCATTCAGCTATTTCAGTCAGTCATAATTAAGCAAACTCAATTTACAGAACTACCCTGCAAATGTTATTTTTGTATGTTAAGTGAATCACTAATGGCTCCAGAGAATTTGAATGCAATTGTTACACAATTCAATTCTAAGCTTCTATAGCATAACTTTTTGCAACCATGAATAGTTTAAAGTGAAATACGTATTCTGAAGGGCATAACAATTGATGGGCCGCTGAGGAAAATTTAGTCAAAGTCATCTTTTTTACTTCTCTGCCTGCTCTAACAGAAGGCTACCTGTAGAGGCTGGCACTGTGTTAAGTCTTTAGATACTTTTATTATTGGTGTTCAACAGGAATATCCAACAGATGTTACCACCCAGAGTCAGCATGATAATAAACGAGGACTTGAAAATGTGAGCTCTCTAATAGCTGCTTCAGTGCACAGATGTCTGATGGTAGCAACTGCCAAAAGTAGAAACAAGTACTGCCCAGATTTGCCCCTATTTTTGTCATAATTTTATGCTCTTGGCCCATGTGTTTTTCAAATGTAAGCTTCTTAAAAGAAATGGATGCTAAACTTCATATTCTGAAGCTTAAAAAATCAGAATGCACTTTAGAAATCTATTACCTTGAACAACTGGTTCTTTTTAATATAAAACTTTTGTCCTAGTTATATAAAAATAATAGACAGTCAGTGTAGAAAATTTTGAAAACTGAAGAGGTAGAGTAATTCCCAGAAATGATTATTAGCTTGTTGGCATCTCCTTCCAACCTGTGTCCCACAACATGTATGTGGACACATGTGGTGGGCATACTGTACCTATATCTTCACGGATTTAATAATCAATAGATTAAATATCTTTGAGGAAAAATACTGCATTTGTATTGAACATGTGTAGACTGTTTTGCTTATCAATCTCTAAACAATTAATTATCTAGTATTTACATTGTATGAGGTATGATAAGTAATCTTGAGGATTTACAGTATATAGAAGGATATAGCTCAGTTTACATGCATATAATATTCCTGTTAATGGAGGAGATTTGAGCCTTACATATTTTTTGTATGGCATCCTTCTGTATGTATGTATAAAAATACACATTTTCAGTTCATTTGTTTTTAAAAAAAAATTAAGAATATAAAGCACATATGTTTTTGCAAACTTTCCTCGTTATTTCTCATAAGGCTTTTTTCTAAGCTCATTTTCAAAAAATTAATTTTCTATCATTTCAATAATTAATATGATCACAACATACAGCAGCAGCTACAATGGCTATTTTTTTATTAGAAATGATACTATAATGAGTAGCACTATGTAATTGTTTTTGAACTGTCATCTCCACTTCCATAGAACATGTTATGAGTGGATTAGTGAAATTACGTTCTTCTTAAATATTATCAAGTAATTGACTAGTTTTAAAAGGAACCATTTATTCTTAAAGAAGGTCAGTCTTTTCAAAAATCTTAAAACTACATAAATTAACAAGGAAACTGAAGAGGCTTAAAAGTAAAAGATTTGACATCATACAAACAATGAGAATATTAAATTTTAAGCACTATATTAATATCCTCACCGAACAAGAAGACTGCTAACCTACCTTGAAATGTATTAACTCAGGAATACAAGTGCCCTTTCCTCCTGGCAGAGCTCATCATAACCCAATCACTGCTGTGGGTCTGATGCCACTGAGTGAACACTAATCACCTCCTACCTCATCTGCTGCCTTCATTATTGCAGAAGCAATCTTTGGATCCAGACCATAATCCTGGTTTACTTCAGCAGCTGCTCGCTTCAAGATGCCAAAAGCTTTAATAACAGGGATCTAAAAAGTAAAAATTAAAAAATCTCAAGTTTGCAACTTAGGAATGAAAGTGTACTATTTTATGCAGATGAAAAAATAGTTATCTAGTTAACACTATGATTTTCAAGAGTTTAGAACATGAAGGTTAGGTATATATGTATATGTGAACCAAACAAAATTAAGTCAAGTCATTTATGTATTTATATGTGAGACTCACACAAACACATAACACTCACATATATAAAATGCACAACTCATTGTACTTTCATATATACTATAAAGTATATGTTTATTTCATATAGTATATGTTCAAAACAAATAGTATTCAATAGTTTTCCAACAAGAGCCATTCCTATGCTATAATTTTTTCCTTCGTCTCTTAAAAAAAAAATCAGTGACATATTTTACTTCTAATCACTATGAGATACCACTGAATGGCTATCATTCACTCCCAAAGCCAAAATTCAATATTACCTACTTAGTGAAGACTTGGCATTCAATAAGAAATTTCTCAGGTTTTTAAAACCCAGGGTTCTCAAAGCTTAAAACTGATTCACCTCTGATACATATTCATATTTTCATTTGTTTAGTACACAAATCTTTACATTTGCTAGGTGGAATCACTTCAACAAACTAAAAAGATAAACTGAATAACTTTTGATTGTATTTCAAAGAAATAACAACCTGATTTTTATCAAGCCAGTGCATTATGAAGTCTTGTCAAAACTAGTACTATAAGGGGCCGGGAATATAGCTCAGCGGTTCCGGCGCCTGATCCCCAGTAACCACATAACAATACTGGGCATAGAGACTCACACCCAGCAGCAACCAGTACCACATACCACAGTGTCAGGTGTGGTGGCTCACGCCTATAATCCCAGCACTCGGGAGGCAGAGGCAGGAGGATTGCTGTGATGTGAGTTGGAGGCTGAGCTCAAGGCCAGCCTGAACCACAAAGTGAGACCCTGTCTCAAAAAACCTTAAAAAAAAAAAAAACTAGTACTATACAATGTGGTGCAGATCTCAAATTTAGTTTGCATAGAGAAACAGCAAGACAGAAAAAAAGGGGTGAAGAGAATAATGAGTCTATAAAACAGAAGCTATAATTCTCAGAGTAGAATCAAACAAAAAACAAAGAAAAGAATAAGGCATTATTATCTTATAAAAAGATAAGTATATATGCTAAGGGACAAACATAAAGGAAAAGAAAATTTTTCATTTTGAATTTTAAGTAAACAAATTAAAACATTATGTTTTACTCAAAAAAAAAAAATGGAGATCAATGGTCCACAGATTTAAAAACTTGAAGTTTTGAACTTGAAAATAAATGAGGATTTCAATCTTTATATAAAGCTAGGCAATTGGGATGCTGAGGCAGGAGGATTACTATGAGTCTGAAGCCAGCCTGGGCTACCTGGTGAGTTCAAGACCAGGTGAACTACATAGTGAGACCCTGTTTCAACACAAACAAACAAATCCCAAAATAAAACAATTAATAAAATAAAATAAATAAATTTTTATAGGAACAAACGCTATAGTGGTAGGTTGACCACTACCCCAAAGTCATAACCAAATGTCAATCAATATTGGCTATTTGAATGGAGTGACTGAAGGCCGAGTCTATACACCCAAAAAAATGAAAAAGGGTGATAACAGAAAAAGTTACACAGTGATAATACTAAAATAGAATATTACAATGTGTCACTGGGGAGAAAAGAAGGATTATAATATTCTTAATTTACATTTATTCATACTCTTTTCTAGGCCTTTTTGCTAAGATCAAATGTAGAAGTTCACAATCTTTTCTGGTTTTGTTCTTCTTTACACTTCAAATATGAAGTGTTGAACTTAATCATACTGCTAAATTCAGGGTACACCTAGTCTGTCTAGTATTTAATAAAGCTCAGGAAATTAATATAGATGAAATCAAATGTGAGCAAGTTGACATCCTAGGCATCCACCTGTCACACAGACATAGGATACAAATGACCGACCTATTGCTGGAGCAGCAATAGTTACATCCTAAAACCACCAATCACAGCATCAGTTGTGCCCATCCACGCTAATGTGGTCAGGGCTGACCTTCTTAATCCCAGAGCTGAATTGGACAGACTATTTTAGCATTAGGTGCTACCTTTTGCTATCCCAAGATGTAGTCAGACTCAATGTTCACCTGCATTTTCATGCAGGCTATGGATGACAATGACAAAGAAATTTTTTTCAAAGATTTAGCTGCCTATCATAAAATTCTCTCAACCAGTGAAGATTCAGTCTTAAGGGTTTAGGAATAAGTTAAAATACATAACTTAGAATTATTTAGAATAAAGTTATTGAAAAGACAGCTGGGATACAGTATCTCCTTGGATGAACCCTGGTACAGATTCTAGGCTTACTAGCCTATCTTCACTGACTACTTTTCATTCATATTTGGTTCCAGTAGGATCTGTAACACGTTTCACTAACCCTTTTCACCTCGTAACACCTCTAAAATCAAAAGTACCTTACAATCAATGTGTATCACATCTTTAGCTTTTTTCTTTCTTAGTGGTACATGTTAGTGTATCTTCTAGTTGATGGCATCTTAGACTTAATAAAATGTGTTAGAAAGTCTCTGATTATTAAATCACTAACATGGCATTGAATCCTTTGCTATCCACTTAGGTATTTCTATATGCCAGATAAGGTAAACAATACTTGGATATATTTGTGTTCTGTATACTTTTCTGGAAACTAAAACCAAAGTAGAAAGTATAATATTAAAGAGAAACAAAAACTTTAAATCTATAAGAGCAAAAAAGGAAGTAAGAATTGGAATAGTAAATTAAAAATGTTTACAAACTGTCAAATCTAAGCAAAAAATTTTTTGAATAGCCAGTAAGAATGTAAAGATAATCATTTTTATCCAATAAGAATCCTAAATATTCAAAACCATGGCACAAACTTCGAATCATCCTAAAACTTCAAAGGCTGTTTGACATTTTAATGAGAGAAAACTATTTTATTCAGGAATACACTTTTCTAATGTTTTATTTTTAAATCTGTAAGGTACTTACTTATAAAGTAAGGTGACTCATTTGAAGATAGCTTAGTTTATCCAAAAGAAGCCAACACTTCTGCGAAAGGTACTTACTGGCATGCGTTCTGTCACACCTCCAATCTTAAAGTTCATCGTAGATCTCACAGTCTGGGCACCATAATACTTATCATTTGGGACCTTCAGTTCACCAAAGGTATCATATTCTATTCGAAAGGAATTTTGGCTTGCCTAAAAACAAAGATTAGACAGTTATTATTTGCAAAGAAACCTCGAATCAAAAACAATAGTATCTTATTGGCTGTAAAGGGACAGCCACCTCACTGAAGGATCTAAAGACAAAAAATGCTATTTTAACTGACTTTATTTTAACCCCCACTACATCTATCCTTGAGAAATTTTTTGCATTCACATTCGTTAACACAGACATAAAAGACAGGTTGTAGAACTCATATACCATATAGATGTTAAATACAAAAGAAGTCATTGGAGTACGATAGTTATCTTTTTCATTTCAGGAATGTGCTTATTATTGGTCAAAATTTGGCCAACTCAAACTTAGGCTAATGTTTATTTTACTGGGGATTTTTGAAAGTGATCTATGAGTAATATGTTGAAATTTATATAACACAGTTTAACAAAATTCAGACAGGATCTGCTAACACGAAGCATGAGATGGCATAATACAAGAGAAATTCCTCAGGCCTAGTAGTCAAGACAACTCACCACTTGGTAGTGTGACATCTTCTGCCAGTCGGCTTTTCTCACCTATAAAGTAAAGTAAGTGTGCAGAGAGAAGAGATGGGCTAGGCCAGTTCCTAACTTTTTAGGGTGACAGAACCCTATGGGAATCTTAGGAAAGCAAAGGTAAACTGTTATCCATAGTAGCACTACAGGCTTAAATCTTTCTAAAGAAGAAGTTATTATTAATTTATACAAAAAAAAGCTAATAACTGCAAATACATATATTTTAAAGATAGGGTCTCACTATGTAGTCCAGGCTGGCCTCAAAATGATGGCCATCCTCCTGCCTCATGCTCCTGAGGGCAGAGATTAGAGGTGTGTACCACCAACCCCAGCTTCAACAAAATTCTATATTGTAAAACACTAGAAATTTTGGATTTTAAACAATACATTAAGCAGTTTTAAGAAAGGTGTTCAGACCTATAATATGTCCATCTTGCACTAACTATAAAATAAAAATGATCAGATGACTCAAAAGATATTAAAATTCCTAGCCAACTAATTTTTAGCAAACAGTCCACAGAAAAGAAAGATATTTAATTTTTCTCCAAAGATCAGAGGTATAAAACCCTTTATGACATAAATCTTTTTGGGTTGTATGAAAACAAAAATATTATACGTAGGTAGAAATAAAGTACAATTAATTTTTTTTTTAAACCCTGTGTCAAGAGATATGTAGAGTTCTGGGCCAGACCATTAAAGAGAAGCATCTAATAATAAAAATAATCATAGCCTAGTTTGTATAGTACTATGCAGTCAATCCTCTTCCTGTGTTACCTTATTTGACTTTAACAAGTATCCTGAAATTCTGGCATTATAATCCTCACCTAAATGAGACAAGGAAAGATGAAATAACCTCAGCAAATCACACAGATGGCAAATTTATTAAGATGCTTGAAACAAATATTGCAGTCCAAAGTATTTTTATTTGTGTATTTTACATATAAAACCTAAGCTGCTTTTGGTTAGCAGAATAGAGAAAAATTGGTGGTCAGTGGTGTCCATATAGAAAACAACCTAACAGCACTTCAGCCCCTTTTATTTTACAGGGGAGAGACAGAACACATGGACTTGGTATGGATTCATCTTGGAATTACTGTCCCAGTTTTTCAGAATACAGAAGTGATGATAGGGAATTGAATCCAAAATTCACTTTGGAGTCTGACAGCCCAGAGTTTCTGTCTAGTTGCTCTCTCTTGCTGTCTGGATGGTCAGTCAATAAATACAACTTTGAGCCTGAAGATGTCCCATACAAATGTACAGATAAAATAACCACTTAACTAAACCACAGCAGTTCCTGAAGATAAAATGTTTTTCAGAGTTCCACTGTGGTTTAAATGAACATTTGAGTGTTCAAGAAAACTCAAATTATTTCTCATGCAAAAATGCTGAGAGCCATTCTACATAAATTTTGGGGGAAAAAATCATTTCACAATTAAAGTATGACTATAGCTGTCTAGGGTCCAAATGTCACCTGGCCTTTAATTATTGCAAGCCAAAACATAATTCCATTCTGTCTCCAGTCATAAGTTGAGGCCTCACTGGTTCTGTGATATTGTGATGCTCTCAAGGGCAAGTGTACATCAGCTGAAGACATCTTGGTTCTTCCACAACCAGTAGTAATTACACAATAGAAAAGTTTCACCTGGGAAGGACCACTTTGTTAGCCTATGATCTTGCCTCACCTACTACCATAAGAATGTTCTCACTGCCTACTCTGAAGCACTCACCTCCCAGCCACCCATATACTTTGAAATTACACAAGTAATTTATTTTTTTTAATAATATCTTTATTTTCTTTGGTTCTCAAGTCCCCCTTTCTAGGTAGTCATAGGACTGATCATCTTCCCATACAAAAAGAGTTAATATTTGTAGTTTAGTTTGTTTTTGATCTGGGGGAATTGAACTCGTGACATTGCACTTGCGAGGCAAGCCCTGGAACCAGTGAGCTAAATCCTCAGCTCAAAAAGACTTAATATATAAAAATTCAACATTTGACTTCATTGTTTTGAATTTTCAGTTTCTTTCTGAAATTCAGTCAGGTCCTAGTATATAGGGTGACCTCCAAGCCTCAAAATAGGTAAATATATAATAAATGGGTTATGGATATTATATTACAATACAGAGTAAGATTGGTTGTTTTTTTCAAATTTTATGGCCATCCTAGAAATCATTAAGGAAATAAAATGACAATTAAAAGAAGGATGGCTTCTCGAAGCACAGTGCAACCACTGCAAGTGCAGAGCTGGCTGGGTGCTCACTGTTAAACCTTCACTCTCGATGAACTGCTACTGAAATACGCATCACCCTGTACTATTCTGGTGTCACTTCTATGCTTATTTAACTGCCTTGCTTAATCTCCCCAAAGGTCTCTATGCTCCAGGCTCAGAGTCTACCTTACTGGCAAGACCCAACACACACAGAGCATTCAGTACCTGGACCACCTTTCTATTAAACAAATTTCAATGCTTTTTTTTTTTTTTTTTTTTTTTTAATAAAAGGCTTCTAGAGTTCCTGGCTAGCTACAGGAAGAACTTTTAACAAAGTCAACAAATTTGGAAGCTGAAAAAGTGAAAATGCAAAACAACACGTGTTTAAATTATGAAAAAAAAATTATCCTTATCTATTGTCTAACTTTACAGCCCTGCCAGGCAGCACTATTTTTTGGCATTTGCCCAAATAGGACAGATTCAGAAGTTCTCCAGTCTCCTGTTTCCCTCTGCCACGCATTAAATACATTAACAAAGAAAATTTTAAAATGTTTGAAGGTTCTACAGCGCACAAAAATTACTTGAACAAGACGTCCAAAACACAAAGTATATCCTACACTTTGCAGATTTAGGTAGTAATGGCAGAGAAGTATCTTAAAATTGATACTCCAGAAAAAGTCTTCGCCCTTTGAAACGCCCAGGTGGAGTATATTTAATAAGCACTCGATGCATGTGCATCTTGGTATGTGCAGTCTTGCTGAGTAGCTCTAAGTATCTCAACTTTACATGTGCAAACGGAGGTGCAGACAGTTTGTTCAAACTCTCCACTGAGACCAGGATTTGAAATGCCATCTTGAATTAGGAAATTCTCCACCTCAGTGGACAGTGAAAAACGGTACTCTTCCTAAACTATTATTCATTTCTCAATTTTTTCTAGACATAGATACATACTGAATGCTTCTTAAGTCTGAACATCGAAGGTGTTCTACGAAAGAGTAGTAGGACTTATGTCAGACATTGAACATGAACATTTAAGTTCCCAACTATCTTCCTGAATATATAGTACTGATTCTGCTATAGTTAGGTCCTATTCCACGTCTTCAAATGTGGACATACGAACACCACCTCCAATTTTACAGATTTCAGATTTGTTTATATTTTCAAAAATCGGGCGTGACTAAATTCAGCTTAACAAACTGAACGGTCCATCTCATAAGAAGTAAAATGTTTACCTAAGAAACCTACTGTATTCCCTCCAGAGGGCCTGGAAGCACCCTTCTACCTTCTGCTCCACCTGGAGGTCTCAAAGCACGGTGTGGGACCGAGAAGCCACAGTTCAGGGGCAACCAGAAGAGCACGCGGGCAGGCCCTGCTAAGGAGCAGAGCAAGGGCTGCCCTCGCCTCGCGCGCTCCCGACTCCCCTCACGGTCCCTGCCGCAGGGCCCCGGGCAGGGGGCTTCTCCCAGCACAGAAGCGAAGCCCTGAAGTGCGGCGGAGGCAGGTCAACCTCAGACGCCCCACCCTCGGCCCGGCGGGGGGGCTCGGGGGAGGCCTGGAGTGGGCCGCAGGACTCCCCCGCCAGCTCCCTGTGTGCCCCTCTGAGGTAGGCTCCTCTCCAGCGCGGACGGAGGCGCTGCAGGCCGGGAGGCTACCGGGCCCAGTGCCGCCGGGCCGGGACGCCAAGGGACTACTTCCCGCCAGCCCGCGGGCGTCCCCGTTACGGAGCAGGGAAGCTGAAGGTCACCGCCGGGAGCCCGGGGGCCCAGGGCCCACGCTCACCATTCGAGCGGCGCTCTGGAACCAGAGTGGAAGGACGGCCGTGCCACCCAAGCCGGGAGCTGACGCTGAGGCTGAAGCCCTCAGGAGGAGACGAGAGTGCACGAGGGACCGGAGAGTTTGGTACATTGTGCCGCGCGAGTGTGTGTACAATTTTTGGACGTCTGTAGCCACGCCTCCGAGGCCTGGCTGTCAAAAATCAATTCCGCCCACAATTTTACCCAATCAACAGCTCAAACTGAGATGGTAAGGCGGGACTAATAGTGAAAGACCAATAGAAGGTGAGGGAACGAGCCAACTTTCTCTCTTATTGAGCGGATGTTTGAAACCCTAGATTCATGGGAAACTCGTGAGAAGAGAATTATGGGAAAGGAAGTCCTGGTATTTCTTTAGGCCACTTTGATTGCTAACTCGTGGCGGGAATTTTAGGTGATGAATAAGTATATTTTGGCTCGTGAAATACCCTAGGAAAAAAAATTTATTCGAGTAATTTGAAACGAGTAAAACGAAAAATTTCGTTTATCATGTAATTATCCATGGTGTGCTCTTTGGGGAGTGCAGTAAAGTCTTTTGCATTTCTTTCTGATCACATCTTCCTAGTTGAAGTTTTTGGACCGTGCAGCAAAAACCTTATGGAATAATAATTATTCATAATCCACATCTCTACCACTTATTTTTTTAAAAAGTCATTTTGAAGTTTTTATAGTTTTCTTTCTCTTTTTAACATGTTTCGCAAGACGTTTTTAAATGTAGTGTGGGAGATGTCCACAGGGGTAATTTTGGCATTTTTATTTTTTGCATTTAAATTCAACAACTCTTTTAGTAACACATCTATATGTTTCTAAATTTTAAAAAGTTTGTTTTAACATAAGTGATTCCAGAAAAGCAGTAAATCATATAAAATTACATTTGAATCATATATTTGCTCACTAGCTTCCCTTCTTCACTTTCTTTTCTATTCTGAAGCTCTTAAAACCCCCGTTCAGTATGCGTAAATCCACTGATAGTGCTTTTGTCAAGTTACCAATGACCTCCACATTGCAAAGCCCCCAGACAGTTCTCTGTATTTCAGCACCTTCGACAGTACCAGCATATTTCTTGGAAATATATGGAAATCTCTCCTTCTTTTTCTCTGAAACACTGAACTTCCCCACCTCCACAAACCCACACTACTTTCATTTTATTATACTGACTGCTTCTTCACACCATTTTCACCAAATCTTTACTCATAAATGAGGAAGTACCTCAGGGCTCAGTCCTAAATGATATTTCCTTTTTTCTTCCTTTGAAACCATTCTAGTGGACCTCACATAGAAAGGACTGAATGAACTACACTAACTTTAGAACACATCATGGAATATAAGAATGATTCTTTTTATTTAAATATTTTTATTCTCTTTTCAGAACCCTAAAAAACTCGTAAAATGGGTTTGTTCTGTATCCTTTCTATATATACTATAAAGTCTGTATAGCTGTTTCATACATTTTGTAAAAATGGTATTTAATTTCCCAAGGTATACTCATTTTTAGTTATTTCCTCAGACAAACCCCTCTTCTTATATAAATTATCCATTTCCATGGTTTTCAATATCATCCTTATGCTGACATTCTTATTCCAAACTTATTTTTCCAATCTAAACACTTCCTAGCTCCAGAGTCATATAGCCAACTGTACATTTAACATCTCTAGCATCTAATTATCTAACCCAATGTTCACATTTTAGACTTAAATATCCCAAATGAATGAAATGGTTGACCCCTCACCCAGGTCTTCCACTAGAAACCTTAAAGTCTTCCTCAATTTTTGAATGCTGCCCCACTCCCTAAACACGTGCATACACCATTCCAGATTTACCAACCAATCCTGGCTATTCCGCTTCAGAAATCTGTTTTGAGTCCGTCTACCCTCCTCTCTGTTTACTTCCACCGATTTCTATTTGTTATCAAATAAGTAAACAAAGCAAATGGCAGTTTCATATAATACAAATAGATTCAACAAAGGAGTTAAACAAGAAAAAGTATTAAATAACATGAGGTAAGTATTACTTCTCTTAGATTAGGTAATCATGCTAAGGATATTGTACTTGAGCTATCACCTAGACAGGAGAAGTCAAACCGGTGCAGATAGATGAGCACACGGGGAGAGGGGTCAGTACAAAGTACCTGGCCAGCAGGGTAAACAATGATGGAGTAAGCAGAGCTCATCAAATAAAGTGAGACAACATTCTGTCAACTTCAACAGTATGAAAATGACAAAAACAACAGAGTAAACGTCATATGATTGAATCTTCTGCTTCGTGGCCATTTTCAATAAACTTTTATTATTTCTAACAATGCTGGTTTGTTAAATGAAAAAAAAAGTACAAGTATGTAGAGAGAACCGTAACTCTTCAGTGCCTGGCTCTAAGTAAAATCTTCTTGAAGTCATTCTGTCCTAAAAATTTCTATTTTGAAAGATTAGTAAATAACTAAAGTCCAGTGGCTTATTGTTGCTAATACAAGTTAACTTTACCAATTCCTAACATTTCCTGCAGCCCCCAGCACTTCAGAATCAGAGAAAGGGGAAATTAACCATCTACTCTTCTGTCTTTCAAGAAAGCCCTCCAGAGGAAGAAGGGGTGGCGATCTGGAACTTTTCCTGAGGTTCCTTCAAGTCAATGTTCTCTACTTATTTTAGGAAAAATAATTAGCCATGGACAAACTTGTAGCTTTTAATTATTAAACTGTGTTCTAACTTGCACTGCTCTTTCTTTTACCAAGAATGTTATTACATGTTTGCACTTGTAAAAGTCATCAATTTTGTCCTATCAAGACCTGTTTTCTCTTGGCTAATCCTATACAAAAAGTTAAGTACCATTTCTTTTGCCAAACAAAAGAACAACAATTTCAAATTATTCTAGCATTTATGTAGCTACTTCACCCATCTGATTTTAATTTAGATTTGGATTGTCAAAAAGGGGGTCCAGGGCCGGGGATTTGGCTCAGTGGTTCCTGCGCCTATCTTGCAAGCACAAGGACCCGGGTTCGATCCCCAGTAACCACATACAATACTGGGCGTGGAGACTCACGCCCAGCAGCAGCCAGTACCACATACCACAGTGCCGGGCGTGGTGGCTCAGCCTGTAATCCCAGCACTCGGGAGGCAGAGGCAGGAGGATTGCTGTGAATTTGAGGCTGAGCTCAGGGCCAGCCTGAACTCCAAAGCGAGACCCTGTCTCAAAAAAAAAAAAAAAAAAAAAGTGAGGGGTAGGTCCAAAGGAGACTGAGGGCAATGGACTAATTAATTTTACAGAAGAAATTTCAAGACAGTCTAATGTTGGAGCAATGTCATGGCTACCATTGGGAACTTTTAGCCAGATCTATGTTGAGAATTAACAGCAAAAAACCAGCAGAATGATTTAAAGTGTTTTGAGGTTAGTCTTAAAGGAAGCTCCAATAAAGTTGTGGCCTGGAAAGATAAAGCAGAGAATGTGTTGGTTAATGAGAAAGAGCAGGAACACGGAGAAAATGACCTGAGGGCATCACAAAAAAACCCAGGGGACTCTACCCTTTGCAGCCTCAGAGTTGCAAAAGTGAAAGGCTTACTTTGAGAAAAACAAAAGCAACATGTTCCAGAATGATAATGACCTAGGAAAGTTATTCCTTGGGATTTAGGTCACAGACACTCAGCTCCTGTAGCCAAGAGAGAAGGAGGTCTGGCTACTACTCCAGCTGGCAACAGACTTTGGTGTCACCTGCGGGATGCTGGTTTAAGTGCATGCAGAATGCAAGACTTGTGGAGTTAGGAAAGCTTCCCCTGAGATTTCAGGCGACCCGGGAGTCCACACAGAGTGCCCCCCCACCCCCGAGATGGCAGCGTGTCAGAATGTGAGTGTCAAGCAAAAGGTACAGGGAAGACCTTGGAAGTCTGGTGAAGCCAGGAATGTGGATACCTAAAGCCACCACCACCAGAAGTGGACTGAAACCTGCACTGATTGTGAGCTATATAAAACTTTCTCCTGTTAACTTTGGGTGCCAAGAATTTTGTCTCAGCAATGCAAAAACTAAGACACCAAGTAGGTGCTGAGTCACCACAGGTAGTTGGTAGAAATATTTAAGTTTCAAACTACTTAGAGATGTTTTTCAAATATAATTGTGTACACTCAGTTTAAAATTTTCACATGGAAATTAGATGGTATGAGTACCTATGATAAATAAATAAATATCAAAACAAACCCATAATAACAACTAAAAGACAGACCACAAAATAATCGTACTTATTATGTTAAGTAGTAAAATACAAGATTGAACATTTTGGCAAGAGTACTGGAAACTGTATAAGTACTTCATTATATATGAAAAAGAATCAAATAAAAATTGTAATAATCAATATTAGGAACAGGGTGGGGGGATGCAACTCTGTAGCAGAGTGCTTACCCAGCATGCACTGGCCTTAGATTTGATCCCTAGCATGAAAAAAATAAAGGAGAATGGACCTGATAGAACAGAAGAGAAAAGTTAGTAAATTGAATAATACACTAAAAGTAAACAGCCAAACTTAAAATAGAAAAGAACGCAAGATTTAAAATACAGATAAAAAGATAAGAGACATACAATGTATAATTGTAAAATAGAGGGAATATTTACATTTTTCAAATGTATTACAATAAAAGACACATGGCTAGTAACACCCCTTGAAACATCTTCCTTGCTTCATATACACTTATCCCAGCGTTCTTTCCACTTTTTGAAGCAGTTCTGGAGTTCTCTTTCCCAAGTGTCTTTAGTTGCACTGTTCTGGTGCCTGGTGACCTGGTGACCTGAACAGATTCGAAGCACTCACCTTCCGTGATCATTTTGAGTTTAAGGAAGAACCGGAAGTCATGTGGTACCAGATCTGGTTAATTAAGAGAATGAGAACACACTGTAGTGTTTTTATTTGACAGAATTCACCAACAATGTCTGATTTTTGAAGAGTAATCCCAAAATATGATGATTTCAAAGGTATTCCAATGCATGTCGTTTGCAAAGGCCATGTTTAAAACTTGAGTACAGAGGCTGGTTTATAGTTCAGTGGTAAAACTCATGCATAACATGAATAAAGTTCTTGGTTCAAAGTCCAACGCCAAAAAATAAACAAATTCTAACTATACAAAATAACTGAACGCAAAAGAATGAAAGAGATATAATGTATAAATGATAACCAAATATAAAAACTAATATTAATAGCAAACAATTATTTCTGGAGATAAGGAGAGTGCTTCTTTTTTCACCAGTAATGTATGTCATGTTTATGGATTAAAATTTTATTTATTGTATTCTTTCCATGTAGAAATACAACTTTAGACCAATTACAGTAATAAAAAAGCCCAACATATATTTGTTTCTTGGTTTTATTATTTTTTACTGGTAGTTCAGCTGATTTTAAAACTTAGATAGAAATGCAAAGCACTGAGAAGAGTAAAGAAGAACAAAGCAGGCTTCCAGGCCAGTAAATCAAGGATTATTTTTAAATGATAGTAACTTGCATTATTAAGGAATCAGCATTGCAGACTAGATGAAATAGAATAGAAATTTGAAATGAGCCCAAACCTATGAAACTATAAACTGGAAAGGCAATTGTGGGAGAAGGGAAGCCTTTTCATTTAGTACAGGGAATAGTAGGTATTCATCTGGAAAAAAAAATCAATTTCTGGCATCTATAGCTTAGCAAGCATGAAAATTAATTCAATGTTGATATTAGACATAAAAATGAAAGTTAAATTTAAAATCTCTTACAAGACACTATGACAGAATATCTTCATGACCTCAAGATTATGGAAGAAATTATAAATCATGACATAATTCTAACAACACAGAAAAATAAATAGATACACTCAAACATTTTAAAATTAAGAAGCTGAGCATGGTGGTGCACACCTGTAATCCCTGAACTTAGGAGGCTGAGGCAGGAGGATCACGATAACTTCAAGCCAAACTGAAGTACTTCAAGCCACTGTGAAGTACACAGTGAACTCAGAGCCATCCTGAATTACACAGCATGATCCTGTCTCCAAAAAAAGTTTAAAGTTAAGAATGCCTTTCATCAATTATACCATCAAGAAAGCAAAAAAGCAAATCACAGCACTGAAGAAGTTCTTTGCGGCGTATATAAACAATAAAATTTATATTCAATAAGACTAGAAAAAATGGACCCTGCCCCCCCACCCAAGAAAAAAAAAAAAAAGAAAAGCAGTTTCAACCACCTGGTTAAAAAAAAAAGAGCTCAACTTCACAGATCCTTAAAGAAATGCAGTCTAGGGGCCGAGGAGTTAGCTCAGTGGTTCCGGCGCCTGTCTCGCAAGCGCAAGGACCCGGGTTCGATTCCCTGGTAACCACGTAACAATACTGGGTGTGGAGACTCATGCCCAGCAACAACCAGTACCACATACCACAGTGCCGGGCGTGGTGGCTCACGCCTGTAATCCCAGCACTCGGGAGGCAGAGGCAGGAGGATTGTGATGTGAGTTGGAGGCTGAGCTCAGGGCCAGCCTGAACCACAAAGCAAGACCCTGTATCCAAAAACCTAAAAAAAAAAAAAAAGAAATGCAGTCTAAAAAGACAATGAGATACCATACGCACACATGGGAGAAAACAAACTTTTATATACTGTGTCACATAAAACCTAGTTCACACAACTTTAGAATGTAATTTTAGTTCACTTAGGAAGATTAAAATATGCATAACTAATCTATAAATCCCTAAAACACTCATGTATATGTGTGTTACATTGTATATACTAAGATGTTCATATGAGCACTGTTGTTTGTGATATTAAAGATGGGAGACACCCAAGGGCCCACCACCAGTAGAACAGATGACTAAAATACAGCAGGGGAAGTAACTGAACTCTAGACAGAGCACAGGCCATGACACAGTTGGGTCTTTAATAAAAAACATAATATTAAGAAAAAGAAGCAAGTTCCCTCTCAGAATCACTATGGATTCATTTATACTAAAGTTCAGAAAAGACAAGACTATTTTAATAACATACACATGGTGGCAGAGTCACAAATGAAAGCAAGAAAATGATAAAGTTGGAATGTTGACTATTTCTACAAAGGAGTAATAGGCTAAGCCCTGGATTCTGGTGATGTTCTTTCTGGACCTGAGTGACAGATATTTGCTTTGCATGAAGTTATAATAGCCTATGTTGGTCCTTTATGAACTTTATGTATTTGTGCAACAGTTTATAATTTTAAAAAGCTTTTATTTTTTTAATTTATTTTTTTTGAGACAGGGTCTCGCTTTGTAGTTCAGGCTGGCCCTGAGCTCAGCCTCAAACTCACATCACAGCAGTCCTCCTGCCTCTGCCTCCCAAGTGCTGGGATGACAGGTGTGAGCCACCACGCCCGGCACTGTGGTATGTGGTACTGGTTGCTGCTGGGCGTGAGTCTCCATGCCCAGTAATGTATGTGGTTTCCAGGGATCGAACTCCAGTTCTTGCACTTAAAAGACAGGTGCCGGAACCACTGAGCTAAATCCCCGGCCCCAAAAAGCTTTTAAAAAGATGTTACTTTCTACAAGAAGGTAGTAAAGAATTCTTGAACTGTATGTTGCAAACTGAAAAGAATAGGATGAAGAAAAAAATGTTGTTTGATAAAATTTATTTTAAAGGAAAGGAAGAAAAGGAAGGAGAAAAAGAACTTGTGAAAGAGAGGATAGAGGAAAGGAAGAGAAGGAAGAAGAGGAGGGGGAAGGAGAGACAGAAAGTTCGTAGAAGAATAAGATAAGCCACACCCCAAACCACTGGCCAGTGATTCCTGACTGCCCAGGAGACAAAAATAAGATAGAAAGTATTATGCGCCATACATGCATTTGGTCTTGGATTTCACACTGGGTGAATATATTACCCATTGAAAATAAATGCGTAAAAACTACGGACAGTTTTCTAGCA
>PVIR01011430.1:0-47390 GCA_004026965.1 Petromus typicus
TTAGAAATTCTAACTCACTCTAAGAGGCCAATATTACCCTGCTACCAAAACCATGACTAAGTGAGATTTATTTGTGGAATTCAAAGACGATCCAACATACACAAATCCAACAAAATAACACACTACATTAGCAAAATGAAAAGGAAAAAAATATATGGTCATCTCAACTGATGCAGAAAAAAATATTTTATGGAACTCAATAATCTTTCATGCTACAAAATACTCAAAAAGCTAATGATAGAAACTTCCTCATCACAGTAAAGGATTCTTATGAAAACCCACAACTATTATCATACACAATTGTGAAAACTTTTCCTTTAAGAAGAGAAATGGAACAAAGATGTCAGCCTTCAATACTTCCACTCAAAATGATGTGGAAAGTCCTAACCACAATAGTCAGGCAAGACAAGGAAACAAAAAACACTCAAGTTGGAAGGAAGAAGTTAAATTACTAGTTTGAAGAAGGCATTCTATTGCTATAGAAAACTTTAAATATTTAGGATAAAGAAATTCATCAAATTGTGGGCATCAAAATCAGTTATGCTTCTAAACACCAACAAAAAGTAATACTTAAAAGAATTAAGGAGCCAAGGATTTAGCTCAGTGGTTCCGGCACCTGCCTTGCAAGCACAAGGGCCCAGTTTCGATCCCCGATGACCACATACAACAGAGCGTGGAGACTCGGGCCCACCAGCGATCACAATCACATACCACAGTGCCAAGAGTGGTGGCTCATGCCTGTAATCTCACCACTTGGGAGGCAAAGGCAGGAAGATTGGTGTGAATTCCAGGCTTGCCTGGGCCACATAGTGAGCTCAGGACCAGCCTGAACTGCAAAGCGAGACCTTGTCTCAAAAAAAAAAAAAGGAATTAAGGACACATTTCTATTTACAATAGCATCAAATATAAAATATTTAGAAATAAATAAACAAAACAAAAGGCATGTACTCTGAAAGCAAAATAATATTTCTGAAGGAAATCAAGTAAATGGAAAAATAACTTCAGTTCATGGATTTGAAGACTTACTGTTAACACCCATCCAAAGGTATCTACTAATTCTTTCAAAAATTTACCAAATTCTCAATAACTGTTTAGAAGTAGGAACATTCATCATAAAAATCATTTGAAAACTAAAGAGACCACTGACAGTCAAATAATCTTAGAGATAACAAAAGTTGATGAGACAGCCTTCCATCTTTAAAAACTTACTGCACATCACGTTTTTTCTTTCCCTTCATTACTTACTCCCACCTTTTCCCTTTGAATATTTTCTATTTCACAAAATCTATGATACATTCTAGAATCCATATGTATATAGGGGGTGGGAGTTGTAAGGTGAGTAGGGGATAGGGTAAAAATAAAAATTAACTCGTGTTGTACCCTGGCACAAATTATCAATATTGAGTATAATCATGATGTGTATATAAAATGTACCAATACATAATTCAATGTAAAAATCTACACAGTTATACCAATCAGAAAAGCATGAAAATGCCATAAATGCACACTATAAGTAAATTTAATGTAATGCAGAGACAAGAAATCAACATTTATACATAAAAACAAACTGTTTTATACACAGAAACAAAGACCATTTGATGAAAAAAGGCCAGTCTTTTTTAGAAAAACTGAATTTTCACATGGAAAAGAATCCATTTCAATCCTTATCATATGGCTTATAAAACATGGACTAAAATAAATCAAAGACCTAAACAAAAAAGCTAATTGTCCAACTAAAGATGGTTAAAATAGTTTAAAGAAAAAACACATCAAAACATCTAGGAAAGAAACAAATAACAGAACAGTAGGTATATATTCAAATCTACAAAAGCTATATTAAAATTAATTATCTAAACATGTCAATTAAAAGACAGATACTGTCTAAATGAATAAAGAAAAACAAGATCCAAGTTTATGGTACAGAAACCACGGTTAATATATTGATGAATGATATACTTGAGATATAAACAGGAATAATGTACATAGAAACATAAAAGAAATATAGAATAATTATGTTAATGTCAAACATAGAGAAAATCAAAGAAAGAAGTGTCAAGAATAAAAAGAAATCTATTGATAGAAATCCAGTGACAGAAAAACCTATTCACGTGCAACGCATTACAAACATAAATAGATATGTACTTAACAATATAGCTTAAAAATACATGAAGCAAAAACTGATAGAACTGAAAGGAGGAATAGACTATTTCATAACTACATTTGGATAGGTTCCAACAGATCTTGGTTCTAGATAGAACAAAGAGAAAACTGGCAAAGGGACAGAAGAACTGAACACTGTCAATACTACAGGACAATAGTGGTACATATACTCTTTTCAAATTCTCATAAAACATTCATGACAGGTACACCATACACTTGGCCATAAAACAAATATTTGAAAATGAAAAAGAACTGAAATACACCCAGTATGCTTTCTGATCATACTTCCTCAGGTCCTTCTACATCATATCTCATATTTAACAAAAAATAATGTGAATAAAATCTGAAGAAGCAAGGGAAGTCTCAGAGTAAGACCAAAGTCTCAGAGTGACCAAAATGATCAGATTGGGGATTTTAATTAGCTAAGATTAATATGCTATGGACCTTAATAGAAGAAATAGATAAGGTGAAAGAACTAAAGGGTAATAAAAGCATGAAAGTGGAAACTAAAAATTAAAAGGAAATGCTATAAATAAAGAAACAGTCAATGCACAATGTCTTGCAAGGGTTTGTCAGCACACTGCACATAAAAGACCAATGGTATTATTGTAAACACATCAATAGAAACTAAAATATAAACATAAAAAAGGATATTCTTCTTGTAATTGGAGATATTGGATACTTGTTTACATATCAGTTAGTCATTTATATGTCTTCCTTTGAAATGTGTCCATTTGGACCTTTTGTCCATTTTCAATAGTTGTTTTCTGGTTATTCCTCTTATTTGATGTACAAAGTGTGATAGAAACCTATAGTGAATGTTTCATTTTTTAAAAACATTAGAATAAATGCCACAATTCCATTAATTCTTCTCAAAATATTCCCCCTTGTGTTCAATATGCTTATCCCAGTGTTCTTGCCTCTTTCTGAAGCAGTTCTTACACTTTTTTAGTTGCATTTTCATGGCTACCTTTATGTCCTGAATCACCTCAAAACATTTATCTTTCATGGTCATGTTGACTTCTGGAAAGAATCAGAAGTCACAGTACAAAGAATGGCTGCCATTTCAGATTCAGCCAACAGCAAATGTTGGTGAGGCTGCGGAGAAGGAAGAACCCTTCTCCACTGTTGGTGGGACTGTAGACTCATAAAACCCCTGTGGAGATCAGTTTTGAGATTCCTCAAAAACCTAGGATTGGAGGTTTCATTTGACCCGGCTATTGCCCTGCTAGGTATATACACACAAGAATTAAAAGACTCATATCACAGTGACATATGTGCACCCATGTTTATAGCAGCTCAATTTGTGATTGCTACATCTTGGAAACAACCCAAATGTCCATCAACTGGAGACTAGATAAAAAAGCTGTGGTTCTTCTACAGAGTAGATATTACTCTGCCATAAAAAAATGATAAGTTTGAATCATTTCTACTTAAATGGACATACCTTGAGAATATCCTCATAAGTGAAATAAATAGGGCACAGATAGGTAGATATCACATCTTTTCTGTGGTATGAGAAAATAAAGATGTAAATGAGTCCTAGAATTGTATGTTATATATTGTGAAATAGAAAATGCTCAAAGTAAAATAGGGTGAAGGGGGAAAAATAATGAGATTATAACAAAAAAGAAAGGAAACGAATTTTATGTATATAGGGGGGCAGTAGGGTGGGCAGAGCTATGGAAAAAAATGAGGATTAAATTGTGTCTTATACTGCTACAAATCCCATTATGGAATGCAATCATGATGCATATATGTAATGTACCAATAAAGATTAAAAATAAATAAATGAAGAAGCCACAGTACACTAGGTCAGGTGGATGAGGACACACTGGAGTGTTTTTCCCAGCCTGCCTTTCAGTTGGATTGTACTGGGCAACAGTATCCACTATCTAGCAAAGATCTTCACAAAAGATTTCCAGAAATGATTCCAAAAGTCACAAGAAAAATGTGTAAAGGGGGGTGAAACTATTTTTAGAGTCAAAAGGCAATGTGCCTTTTATTTAATATTTTAAAGAATTTAAACGTTTACCATACATTTTGATCACTCTTTGTATAGTTTACAAATGTTTTCTCTCTTCACTCTATTGGTTCTTTTGTAATACAGCTTTTCAGTATCCTCCATTGTCTATTTCTACATTGGTTGCTCCTATTTTTAGGGTCATAGACAAAAAAAATGACTGACCAGGCCAGTGTGCTATGGAAATTTCTCCTTTCTTTTTCTTCTGGTATATTTATAATTTGAGATTTTTACATTCTAATGTTTAATTCATTTTGAATTGATTGTTATATGAAGCTTGAGATTAAAATCCTGGTTTACTCTTCTCATTGTGGAGATTCAGTTTTCTCAACATCATTTCTTGTAGAGATTGTCCTTTCTCCATCGTGTGCTCTTGCCATGGTAACATATCATCTCACATATACATCAGCTATTTTCAGAAGAATGAAGAATTGCACGTTGAAAAGAATGTAGACAAAAGAGAAGTCCTATAAACCACTGGTGTTAGTGGTACTCTAAATGAGTGCATCCATTTTCAAGAATAGTCTGGAAGGTAACTAGGAAAATACAATTACCATATAAGCCACAGTCTCGTGTCTGGGCATATTTCCAAAGGAGGTGAAGTCATTCTATCTCACAAATGTCTGTACTTCCTTCTTTGCTGTAGCTTTATTACTAAGAACAAATGTATAAAAACAACCAAAGTACCAAAATAATAGACATTCCATGATTTGCAAAAATATAAATGTTATATTAAGCAAAATAACCAGCCATAGAAAGACTTATACTGCATGATCTTATTTATGTATTAAATCTATAATGTTGAACTGGCAAAAATAGAGGGAAGAATAGTAGTTACCAAAGCATGGGAAAGGAAGTAAGTGGTAGAAGAGAAAATGTTCATCTAAGGGTATCAAATTTCATGGAGAAGGAAAAAATAAAATCTAATGACTCAGTGCACAACATGATAACTATAGTTCATAATAACTATTAGGTACTTAAAAGTAGCTAAAATACAGGATTTTAAGTGTTCTTACCACAAAGAAAAGTTAAATATTTTTTAACTTTTTTTGTGAATATATCAGTATGATTTGAAAATTCCACAAGATATATGTGTATGAAAACATTATGTTTCTTCCTATAATTACAGAAACAACATTTGTTAATTGAAAAAAAAATTTAAAAGATAAAGTAAACATTTTTAAAAACACAGACTATCTAAAACTTATGAGAATAATTATATTTAAAATGTAAGTTATGATTATCTAAAATGAGACCAGTAGAAGGAAATACAGGAAAAAATAAAATAATATAATTTGAAAAATTTCCAAAACTAATGAGAGACACCGACCTGTAGATCCAGAAAACCTCCAGCAAGTTAAACAACAAAAGCTACAGTTCAAATTATTTAAAAAAAAAAAATCAGGGCCGGGGATTTGGCTCAGTGGTTCTGACACCTGTCTTGCAAGCGCAAGGACCCAGGTTTGATCCCTGGTTAACCACATACCATACTGGGTGTGGAGACTCATGCCCAGCAGCAATCAATACCACATACCACAGTGCCAGGCGTGGTGGCTCATGCCTGTAATCCCAGCACTTGGGAGGCAGAGGCAGGAGGATTGCTGTGATGTGAGTTGGAGGCTGAGCTCAGGGCCAGCCTGAACCACAAAGTGAGACCTTGTCTCAATAAAACCTAAAAAAAAAAAAAAAAAAAAAAAAAAAAAAAAAAAAAAAAAAAAAAAAAAAAAAAAAAAAAAAAAAAAAAAAAAAAAAAAAAAAAAACAGTGACAAAAAGAAAATATTAAAATGTACAAGGAAAAACAGTTCATCTGAGGCAAAGGGAGGATGAGAATAACATAAAATGCTCTTCAAAAGCAAGCAAGGGGTGAATGAAGTGCAATATTTTAAGTGTTGAAAGAAAATAACCACACATCGAGATTCTACATCCAATGAAATTATCCTTCAAAAGTGAAAAATGCAGAAAGACTTTTTCAGACAAACACAAATTGAAGAAATTTTTCACTAGGAGATTTGCTTTCCCAGAAATGTTCAAAGAAATTCTTCAAGGAGAAGGAAAATGATATTAGTCTGAATCTCAGATATACATAAAGAAAAGAAAATATTTGAAGGAGGAATGGATGAAGATAAAATAAAGTATTTTCTTTTTCTTACTTTATCTAATGATAAACATGTTGTTTAAAATGACAATAGTAAGAAAGATTTCAGCGAGTACAGTAACAGATAAGGGAAATGAACGACAGCAATGTCACCAAGGAGAGGAAGAAAGAAAGGAGAATATTCTGTTTGTGATGTTATTCTAGACATGCCAACTGGAGGGGACTAAGAAACACCTAGTGGATCAAGGAAGCACGGTTATGGCTGTTTCTGTGACTGATTTCTAGGCCAGCAAACTGAGGGGGGATGACCCTGCCCAGATGTGGGAGCCAATATAGGCTTGAAGCGTGGATTGAAGAATAAAAAGGAGGAAGAAGTGTGCTCGGTTTGGAAGAGGTGCAGTCTTTGCTATTGCCTTTGGACATCAGTCTCCAGTTGCTTCAAACACAGACTCACACCAGTGACTCGTGAGTCACTAGTGAGTTTCCAGACCTTTGACCTTGAACTGGTACTGACCTTCAGTCCTTCTTAGGCTGAAGAACTACTGGATCATCCAGTTCATCAGTGGGCAGACAGGCCCTGCAGACTCTCCTGCCTCTGGTCCTACAAGTCTACTTAATAATTCCTTTTGTATAATCATATGTATATTTTCTATCAATTTTATTCTTCTAGGGAACCCTGGTAATACGTGATAGTTACATATCCATGAACCCCTGTAGTGTTATTTGTAAGTGGACTTGAATTAGTTACAAAATATATTGTAAGCTCTAGAACAGATACTGAAAATAATTTAAAAATTGGTAAGCAAAGAGAAAAGAAAAAAAATCATAGAAGACATTCATTCAAGACTAGAGAAAGGAAGAAAAGAATAGAAGAGAAAAGGAAATAAAAATTACAAATAGGATAGATATTAATCCAATGCTATCTATGATCACTTTAAAGGTGAATGATCTAAATATATCAATTAAAGTTCAAGGACTACAAAAGTAGATTTAAAAGTAAGTCTTAGCTATATGTATTATGTATCACAAACCTAGTTTTTAATAAAAATGTACACATAAGGATAAAAAGATATAGAAAGATATACCATATTAACAGTAACCAAAAAAGAGATGAATCAACTCTATTAATTTCCAGAAAAAACTAATTTCAGAGCAAGGAAAATAACTGAAAAGAGTGACGTTACATCTCATTAAAAGTCAGTTTTCCTAGAAGACATAACCATCCTTAATGTGTATGTGCCGATAAACAAAGCATTGAAATAAATAAGGTAAAAATGCAATGAGAAGTAGACAAATCTACTATTACAATTGGAAATTTCAATGCTTTCTGCCAATAATTGACAGATTCAGTAGGCAGAAAATCAGTAAGGATATGGTTGAACTGGCAGCACCATCCATCAACGAGATGTAATTGACTTTTATAGACTATTTCATTCAACAATGGCAGAATACTCATTCTTTTCAAATTGTAGAACATTCAACAATATCACATACATTCCCAACCATAAACATACCTCAAAAATTCAAAAGACTGACAATCATACAAAGTATTCTCTTGGACCATAGTGGACCTAAACTAGACATCGATAGTATTAATACTGTTGAAAAATCCCCAAATATTTGAAGACTAAACATATTTCTACATAACACAGGCATTAAAGAAGCTCAAGATAAATTTTTAAATATTTTAACTGAAGAAATATTAAAATATCACCTATGGAGACTCCTGTAGCAGTGAGAATGGTGAATAGAGGAAAACTTGTACCACTGCCTGAATTTATTGGAAAAAAAGAAAAAGGATTTAAAATCAATAACCTAAGCTTTTACTGCAGGAAATTATAAAATGAAGAGCAAAGTAAATTCAGCACAAACCATAATAATAAGTATTAAAAAACAACAAAATCAAAACAGAAAACCAGTGAAATCAAAGCAATTTTTTAAGTCAATATACTTGGAAAATCAGTAGCCAGTCTAATTTTTTAAAAGAAGATACAAGGTACTAATGTCAGAAGTGAAAGAGACCATCACTACTGAATCCATGAACATTAAAATAATTGGATTACTAAGAACAATTCTATGCCTACACTTTAAAGACTTACATAAAATTGATTTCTTAAAAGACACACCCTACTGAAATTTACACAGAGGTAAAAATAATCTCAAAAGGTCTATTTTATTCAGAAAAATTTAATCTATAATAATCAACTTCCAGCATCATAAACACTTGGTCAAGATAGTTTCACGGGTGAATTTTACAAACAAATCAGAGTAAACAATAACAAAAATTTTCTCAATTCCATTACAGAATGTAGAAGTTGAATGAACACCTCCTAACTCACCTAAGAGGCCAACGTTGTTACTCACCGAAACCCATTCAGAATGGTAAACTACAGACCAAAATCTCCCATAGGCACAGATGCAAAAAATCTCAACAAAATATTAGCAAACCAAGTTGAAAACATAAGAATTATATATTATAGCCAACTGAGATTTGTTGCAATATACCAGTCCAATACATCATTCATTAATAAATTTACATAATCCATTATATCATTAATCTGAAGATAAAAAATCAATACATGCAGAGAAATCATTTGAAAAACTTCAATTTCTGAGTAAAAGATGAAATTTGTAGAAAACTAGGAATACAAGGAGTCTTTCTCAACTTGATAGATACCAACTACAAAGGTTCTAAAGCTTACATACTTAATCATAAAAACCTAGATACTTTCCTTCTAAGATTGGCAGCAAGGCAAGAATGTCCCCAGTCACTCTTCTTATTCAACATCATACTAGAAGTCCTACCTAATCCAATAAGGCAAAAATAAAAATTATTCACCCATGTGCCACTAATGAGCAAGTGAAATTTGAAGCCAGAAACACAGTACCATTTATACTAACCCCAAAGAAAAGAAAAAGGAAGAAAAGTGTCCTTAAATCTACACTTGAAGGGAAATTGATAGGGTCACAGCTAAAACCAGAAGAGAAGAAAGTTCTAAGATTCCAAACTGAGAAGCCACCTAACAAGCTAAGTGTGGCAGGGAAGATCTTTCTCTGTTTGGGGGTCTTGGCTGTCCCCACTGCTGCAGGCTGCCATGGGTGCCACCCTTCTGGGCAGAGAGGACAGCCAAGCCTGTGCTGCATCTGAGTAAGATGTCACTGAGTCTGCAGCTTCTCTCTGGAAGCCAGGAGGTCAGGTGCACCCCATCCCGGGAGGTTTCTTCCTAGCTCACCTGCACCTGTACATTGCTGTAGCTCCTGCTTCTTCCCAGGTGCAATGCACCTCAGTGGGAACAGGTCAGGGCATATAAACAGCTCAGAGACCTGCACAGATCAGGGTACCTCATCTTGACTACCTGCTTGCTCCCTGTTCAGCACTCTGGGTTCTTTGATACCTGGCTTTTGATTTTCCAAAAAAAGAAAACCAAACCGGACCCTATCAAACACATCTTTGCAATTGTGAAGATGAAAAAAACGCTACTGTTTTTAAGAGCTTTTCTTTAAAGACAGTTCCCAGGGATGTGTTGGTTTCCTCTGTGACCAGGCCTGGCTTCCCCTCCAATCATGCAAGGAACTGAATTAAACAGTGACACATGAAGCTTTTAATTTAAAATGAAAAGCAATGGCAAAAGTAAAATATAAATGCAAAGGGAAAACAAAGAGGTCACTAGAGAGGTATGATCATAATTCAGTAACAAAACTCTGACCCACCCCTGTAGGATACTGATTAGAAGGAGGTCCAAGTGGACCTCAGACCCAATATCCAGACAGACCCCTAAATGCCACAGGCAGTCAAGAATCCAAGAGGAAGTTCAGCAAGGTCTGCTCTGCACCTCAGAATTCATTATTCTCCTTTCTTCACTCTTTCTCATTTACAAGATAAATAATTTTAAGATGTAACTAAAATTATTTTACAATCTTTTAATCACTAGAAATTGTGTATAATTATTTTACCTCCACTTCAGTGCCAAGAACTGCTGTGAATTACTTGGCTTCTCAAAGTGTAGAAAGAAAATGCTTCACTTCTGCATTAATTAAGGATTTTTTTTTTTCCATTCCTGTCCATTAGCCGCCACCACACTATGGCTATGAATGGTCATTACAACAGACAGAAATAGGAACATAAATTTCCTGCTAATGAAAATGTCAGTAGGAGATGCCGTCTATCACAGAAGGTTCTGATATGGAGAGGGTTTTTTTTCCCCTTTCTCTTGTACCTTTTCCCAGTTTCTCAGAGCCCCTCCTGGAAAGGCAAGTGCCTTTTATTTATAGATACCTGGGAAGCATCCTTTACAAAAGATTGAGGACTATACTCAGGTCTCTAGTAAATATTCCATTGATTTTTAAAATTGCTCTCTTTCTTATCAGACCTCACCGGGTCTCGGCCTGGGAAACCTTGCTGACCTTCTCCCCTCCTTATGAGGCCCGTTTTCTGCAGATTGGAGGTGGCATGTGCATCTGTTGTCCGATAGTTACCCTGACCATTTTATGAGGTGAGCATTATCCATTAGTCGGCGTGCACTGTGCCTCCCCAGCACTTTCCCTTTGGTTTGGCAAGTTCAGTTGCTTATGGTTTTGAGAGCTTGTCTAGAATCACACTTGCTCTGCCTGCTGGGCAATCTCCAGCCCTGGATATGCTCTGCCTGGCCTTGTCTGACTTCACTCGGGGGGTCTGGGCAGATGCCTGAGTCCTGGCTCCTTATATCCATACAAGATTTTCCACTTTGGGGAAGAAAGGCATTTCCCTTCCATGATTGCAACTAATATGGAAGCTGCTAAGACCAACACAATTATTTCCATCATTAAATCAAAGACCATGAAAATGCACACCTTGAGGAACAACACCAGTTTAGTAAGAGGAAGAACACAGAGTCCACAGAGTCAAGTAAGTATTTTGAAAAATTAAGCACTTTGGGCCAGGAATGGTGGTATTTGCCCTACAATCCCAGCACTCTGGGAGGCTGAGGAAAGAGATTAACCATTTGAAAATATTCCTTTGAAGAGAGGAAGATTAAGAATATAGCTCAGTGTGAAGGTTCTGGATTCAATCCTCAGTAAAGGAAAAATAAAAACATTTAAGGCAATCTTATGTGTGCCAACCTCCGCTGAGTACGTAGGTGAGTCTAAATTCCCTTTGATTAGAGTCATTGTTAAGAGGATCTTGTTATGGATATTGCCATAGAGCAATCTCATCATGTGGGACTAGCATTAACACCCAAAGTCCCTTCCACATCCAGAATCAACAGCCCTGGTCCACATGCCTGGCATTCTGTAAGCAACTAATTCAACTCACCAGCAAGAAGTGAAGCTGAGAGACAAAGTGACGACTCATTAGTCATTCTCCACCACAACTGCCTGGCCTGGCTGTCAAAAGGATTCCAAAAATATCTGTTCTCCAGAAAACTTCCAGACAGGTTGTGTTGAATGACTATTTTAGAAATAATATTTCAACATGTTAAAATGACTATTACAAGACACCATTTGGATTCAATTCAAGAATTGATGAATGGGGGAAATCAATTTCCTGGATCAGAAGGTCTTTAGCTCCCATGACCATAGTAGCTGGTTCTACTTGTTTTCTTATATTGCACATGAAATAGAGCTGACCTAAAGGTTGAACCAGAAAGTATAATGGAACTTCTCCTCCTCAGTCAACCTAAGATTCATGAGTATTCACTATCATAACCAAGACCCCCCTCCTCTGTATTTAAGGACTGAGATATGTTTCTTCATCATTGTTGTCATCTGTAATGCTTAGAAGAGGGACTAATCTGAGGGCATGAGAAACAGAAATATTTAATACCAAATGAGTAGAAAAGAAAGCAAGAAGCATCCGGTATTAGTCATCTTTCCCTTTACTGGGGCAGAAGACTCAACACTCACAAATTAAAAGGTTTGGCTCACCATTTGGGGGGATTCATTCTCTGGTCAGTCACCTCTAAGGCAGAAATTTCATGGTGGAATAAAGATGCTTAGTGATATGCAAGAAGCAGTACAAGGGAGCCCACCTAAGAGGAAGGGGCCAGGAACCATAAAGGGTCCACAAGATCATGTCTCTAGAAATTGAAATGGTCAAATGATAGCAACACAAAAGTAGAAGAGGATGAGGCCTCATACACTTTCTAGGATAAGCAGGCTGCAAGATTCTCTTACTGCTGGGCCAAGTGCAGGACTTTCCATCCCTGAGGCATCTAGATGGGAAGTGACTGATCCCATGGCTGCACTCTGCAAGACCCAGGACTTCTTGAGGCATCAGAAGACTCCTTATCTTCAACAATATCGTGGATGCTTTCATTGGACTGTAACTACAATCTTCCTTCAAGGAAGAGTGTTCTCTACCTCCTGGGATTTCTACCACCCTCAGAACTCTGCAGCACCCCAGGAACACTACCTTTCCATGTAATGAGCTTGAAACACTTGGAGATACGATCTACTTGCTGTGTCTACCTTAATTCCAGCTTCCCTGAAGGCCAATGTTCAGTATCTCAGGTGGGAGAGGAGTGATCATAATAAAGATTTACTACTAATATTATCTGTTTTGCACACATGCTGGATAAAATGTTTTAAATGCAATGTATAATGTTGCCCACCTCAACAATGATATTTATTACTTAGAATCTGGGGTACAAATTTGCCTCATACCCTCAGTGCCCATCTCTCTAAATCCAGGCCCTACCTCTCTGGAAGAGTATTGTTGCTTCACGAAGACCCCCTGGCTCTTTGTGCCAAAATTTTGTCAATACAGTTATTTAAAGGAACCAGTCCCAATTTATTTCAGTATCAATTCTCTATATCATTTACCTCAGCACTGATTGTATCGTTGGCAAATTAGCATTAGACAGCAATTTCGGGTTCCGTATAAAACCATTTAGCCATCTAGCTAAGAAAATGAAAGATGCAAAGTGAAGAGCCAAGGTGCTGGACCTAATTCTCTTCCTTATCTTCTTGTTACATATTGACATATTTGAGGCCATTCAAAAGCATCCGACTTGTCTTGCCTGAGTGCAAATCAGACTATTGGCAGCAAAGAGTCACTTAACCGGTTATTTAAATGTTGGAGTCCTATCTCAGTGGGATCTGCTTCTTTGCTGGCTCTTGCTGCAGAATGGTCAACTTTTGTTTCGAGAGAACAGAGATGTTTCTGGTTTGTTCTGCTGGCCAAACATGGGGATGTGGGCTCTGGTGGGTCCAGGTTAGCCAACCCTAACAATCCAACCGTGAACAGGAGCCCATACCAGCTGCCAGCTGGGAACCCCATGAGAGACTCTCATAGATCCAGGGCTGATGATGGACAAGCCAGGCAGCAAACAGACCCAGAATCATCTGACCTGCTCCCCCTGAATTCTTCAACCACTTTCATGTAACTATAATCCCAACTGATACTCAACAGAGTTATTTTCTCCAGAGTGTGTTCGAGACACACTTCTATTTCTTTAGGAGTATTTATTTTTTACCTGCTAGGGTATTGAGGAAAACAGTACCAATGAAAGCAACCATAACATTTGGAGGCACTGCACTGAGATACCCTGTTAACAAGGCCCAGCTGTGGTGAACACAGTGGGTAAAGAGCTATCACCCTCAAGCCTCCATTTGGAAAGTCCCTCCCCAGGCCATGCACTTTCTGGAACATGCCCTTTCCTGAACATGGCATCTGCAGTAACACAACCTGAGGGCTATTTAGTGCCACTCTGAGAGGCTGCTCCTGCTCTCTTGAGAGACCCTCAACAGCAGTCACCAAGCCTGCACCACCTCCTGATAAGGCGTTCCTTCCTCCGACAAGTACAAGGTCAAGTGCACCTTTAATAAACATGACCCATGCTGCTATGGACTAAATGCCTCTTTCCCTCCCAGTGCATGTGTTGCCAGCCTACTATAAGGGGGCCATGGTGCCACAGCTCTATGATCCCAGTATTCTGGGAGGCTGAGGTAGGAGGACTGCATATTGGATCCTATGCTAGGCCATTTAGTGAGTTATGAAGACTCCAATTTAAATCCCTGGTACACACACACCACACACACAGACATACATACACACACACACACACACACACACACACACACACACACACACTACTACTACTACTACTACTTTTACCTCCCTCAAGGAGGTTAGGCAGTGACATCTTTAGGAGATAACTAGGACATGATGTGATCACTCAGCTAAAGACATTATTAGTGGGGTAAATGTCCTTATAAGGGTCTCTTCTCAGAGAGCTTACTCCTTCTCTGTGTTGTGTTAGAAAATACCAAGAAGTTGTCTATCAACAAGGAAGCAAGCCCTCCCTCAGACAGAAGCCTCCAGCACCTTGACCTTGGATTTCTCAGCCTCCCAGAACCAGGGGAAATAAATTTCTGTCATTTACAAGCCATTTATTCTATTCCATTCTGTCACAGTAACCCGACCAGACTAAGCCAGAAACTGGCACAGATGACCCTGGTGCCGAAGTAACACATACAGTCAAATGGCCCTCAGTGATGGATCGGTTTGAAGAAACACGTTATGAAGCGACTCCAGAGTGGGACAAGCATCATAAAGTGTTCTCAGCAGAGTAAAATGGCTGTAATGTCACCAGGTCTGACTATGACACAAAGAGACCACTATCAGATATTACTGACACACTGCTGTACAACATATGCCTGCAACTCAAAGTACAGAAGCAGCTCTGGAAGCAGGTGATGAGTGGAAACAGGTTGTCTTTTGAGGTACATGAAAAGTCTATTTCACAGTGAGTGGATCCTTCTGGGTAATTCTGGTGAAGACTAAGAGAAAAAAAACTAGAGTGATCTAAGAAACCCTCACTCTACCAAATGAACACCTAACTTCTTCTGAACAGTATATTGATAGAAATACTAGAGATGGTTAGACTAATCTGACAAGGTTCCAGGTGGAAATGAAAAACACGTTATTGGAAAGAGCATACTTTGGGGAGGGGCAATGAACTTGGTTGAACTGTGCTCATGCTCTACTCTTTTACGCTAGGGTGGGCTTGTGAGAGATAAAGCTGGAAATTTAACCACAGCCATTTCTAAGCAAAACATAGGAGGCCCAAGTTGGCTCCTCCTGACTCTTTCTAGTAAATTGTGAGAAGAGAGAAATAATTTAAAATGTAATTATTATTCCAAAGGAAGCAGAATTTAAAGAATCTTCTGCCTGTCCAAATTGAAAGGAAGGAGGAAAAGCCACATGGGTGAAAATGCAAAGGGAATGGTCAGGCAACATTTTCATAAGGGGATTAGTCAGCCGCCTCTACAGGGAGCAAGGAATATTGTTAAAGACAATGAAAGAGTGACCCAGAAGTAACTCAGAAATCACTGAAGTTGCCTATCCTGTGATGGGGGACTGGAGAGGACTTTAGGGGCAAAGTGGTTTCAAATGAGCCTACCTCTAACTTGTGCTGTCCTGCCTGTGGGTCCTCACGTCGCAGGTCCTGTCCTGCCTGTGGGTCCTCACGTCGCAGGTCCTGTCCAGCCTGTGGGTCCTCACGTCGCAGGTCCTGTCCTGCCTGTGGGTCCTCACGTCGCAGGTCCTGTCCAGCCTGTGGGTCCTCAGGTCGCAGGTCCTGTCCAGCCTGTGGGTCCTCACGTCGCAGGTCCTGTCCAGCCTGTGGGTCCTCACGTCGCAGGTCCTGTCCAGCCTGTGGGTCCTCACGTCGCAGGTCCTGTCCAGCCTGTGGGTCCTCAGGTCGCAGGTCCTGTCCAGCCTGTGGGTCCTCACGTCGCAGGTCCTGTCCAGCGTGTGGGTCCTCACGTCGCAGGTCCTGTCCAGCCTGTGGGTCCTCAGGTTGCAGGTCCTGTCCAGCCTGTGGGTCCTCAGGTTGCAGGTCCTGTTCTGCCTATGGGTCCTCACGTCGTAGGTCCTGTTCAGCATTCTCAGGCATCCTACTCTTCATCTGCCCGATGCAGCTCCGATGGGTCCAGCGTGGTGATGGCCTCAGTGGCTACCACACAGGAGAGCCCACATGGAAGCTTTGGGCAGCTTCCACGAGCATGCTCTCTCTGCCACATCAAGTACATGAACTGTGAAATTGGGCTACAGCCACTTTGATTCAGAGGACACCCAACAGAGCTACAGGCTCAGGACTCACGCTGAGTTGTACCCAGAGACCTGCATCCTTGGAGATGGTAGGGCCATGCAGAGCCATCACCCACAGCCCCCTTAGAGCAATGACCAGCACAGCCCTGGCAGTTGACCTCACCTTACCTGAAGTGGGGAGACCCACTGGTGCCTGATTCCAGCCTAGAAGAACCATAGGTGCCTGGCACTAACCTCGCTGGCATAGCTCCCACTGCATGTGAACTCCCACCGCAGAGCTGCACAGGGGAGACTGCAGCTCCAATGGATCCAGAAGGCAGAGCACCAAATCCAAGAAGATTATTCTCAAGCCTTAAAGCTTAATGTTTGCCATGTTGGGTTTTAGATTTACTTGGTACTTGTTCCCCCTTTCTTCTTTCCTGTTTCTGCTGTTGGAATGGAAATATATATCCTACGCCTGTCCCACCACTATATTTTGAAAACACACATCATGTTGGTTTCACAGGTTCTGGAGAGCAATTTGCCTCAGGATGAATCATATTCTCAGTCTTATCCATATCTGATTTAGATGGTATTTGGATGAGATTTTGGACTTAGATTTTAAAGTTGGTGCTAGAACAAGTTAAGACTTCTGAGGGCTGTTGAGACATAACAAATGCAATTTGAAATCAAGGACACCAGTAAAATAGTGATACCTGTCCAAAGTCTACCTCACAGTGATTCCATTAAACATAGGGACACTTGGGTAGTAACTTTCACCAAATTATAACGAATGTCAAGGTACATGTACTAGGAGATTGAGTCCTGCACAGTACAGCACTAGATTCTTTAATTTTAAATCCCTTGGTTCCAAAAAGGGTCACTCCTACCAGAAGAGTTCCATTTAACTACAAGCTTCAGCTGTCCGTAGATACTTTAGATGTTTGTGCCAAAGGACCAGCCAGAAATAAATACAATTATTACTCCAACTGAGTGCTTGACCTTGATCCTAAGAAGCTCATGAGCTGCACTTATACATTATATGGAGGGCAGAGGGAGATGTCTTCAGAAGCCACGTGATCTACCTGGGCACCTTGCAACATGTCTTGCCCAAGGTAGTAAGTAGTCAAATGCAGCAATTCTCACTTGAGACAGGAAATGCAAACTGTCAGACCCTTATAGATACAAGGCTGAGTAATGCCCTCATGTAAGCTACTGAGGGCAACACAGGGGGAGGGGTGCTGAGGCTGAGAAAAATAGACGAGGGAGTGATGCAGGCAGGTGCCATCTATTAGTATCAAGACCAGTTGTGGCAGCAGGCACTTTGGTTTGCTTCTTCAATGATTCCCTTCTATGAAAACCCACGGATGTCCTGTGGGAACTGCTCCCTAAATGCCTATAGAAAAGCAGGTCTGAACAGCAGACAGGGCAGCTAGTGGCCACCAGTACAACTCCCTTTCTCAGGAAGAGCTTGTAACTCTTGGGGTTCAACAGATGACCCCCAACTGGCAGTTCCTTCTTAAGCTGCTTCAACTGCAGAGTGCTTCAACCAGCTTCCTGCACATCCAGCACACAGGTAATGAAGAGGCCTGAAGGACTGTTTTCATGGCCTGACTCTGAGCTTCATAGGAAACCCATATCGATCCAGAGCCTGTAGCAGGAGTAGCCATGAATGTCCTCGGCATATCCCTCTGTGCCATTCTCTTTGCTTCCCCTCCCCCTCTCAATCACTGATTCCAGGGCACCATCTAATGAACCTCAATGCACTTCCTGTGTGTGAACTCCTACCTCTGAGCTACTTCCTGGGGAGTCCTACTTGCAGCACCTATAAAACCAGACACTCTTTTGGGCACCCTTATGTCATCCACTTATTCCTCGAACAACCCTACCTTGATAGATGAGGAAGTGAGGAGTATGGAGAAAAAATTACATGGCCCTGAGAAGAGTCAGTGAATTATGGGCCTGTTTGTAAACACAGCAGAGAAGCCCCAGAGCTCACAGTCCTAGGTAGCTGGACCTCGGTCCTGGGAGCTCAGAGCCTCGGGGGAGAGAGGAAGGTGCAAATGGACAGTCCTTGTGAAGTGCAGGGGCAAGAGACCTCCAGTTGGCGGGCCACATTTCTACCAATGTACCCGATAACTGAGCAAACATCAAACTCTAGAAAGTCAAAAAAGGACACATTCCCTGAGAGATATGACAGAGAAGAAGTTGGCCTAAGGCTGGCCTGGAAGAGACGGCCATCTGCACCTTTTTTCATAGGCTTTAGAAAGAGTCTACTGCTAAGTGGGTAAATTTCACTGGTCCAGAACAAGGATGCATGGCCATCCCTGGCTATAAAGGTTTGAATATCATTCCATCAGCTAACAAGTACCTGCCCTGGACCAGCCCCTGCCTGAGCACAGGGTATGTGTGGCCATCTACCCGTCTAGGAATCAGAATCGGAGCCTGGCATCCATGTTACATGACAACCTCCCCATTCTGTCCCCATTTGCCTTTGTGTCAGGTGACCTCATCAAGACCACTTCTGTAAAGGTAACTACATCCAGTGCTCTATATGCTCCCCAACAGCTGCAAGATGGGGCCTGCTATTGCTTGTCCGATTTTCAGGGTCCTCTCAGTCAGATTAACAGGTCATATATTTTGAAAATGTTTAAGCCCTTTGTAATTCACTCATTTTGTGCTTTCTTCTTGCAGTCGGCAAAGGTTCAATGAGAGAGATTTCCCCTCTTCCTGGAACAATCTTACACTGGAGACATATGTGAACAGAGAGGTCCTTTAAAGTGAAAGAGTTCTGGGCTGAGGATTTAGCTCCATGGTTCCAATGTGTGCCTGACAAGCACAAGGTCCTGAGTTGGATCCACAGTAACCACATACAACAATGCCGGGCACAGTGGCTCATGCCTGTAATCTCTGCAGTCAGGAGACAGAGGCAGGAGGATTGCTGTGAGTTTGAGCCTAGCCTGGACTACATGGTGAGCTCAAGGCCAGCCTGAACTACAAAGCAAGATCCTGTCTCAAAAGAGAAAAATGAAAAAGTCCTAAATAAAACAATTGGGGAGTAATGACTGGTGACTACTGTCCTCCTTCAAAATGACAAGTACCCTGTTCTGGACTTCTGGAGCCTGCAGATTCCTGTGTTTCCACTCTTGTTTAGTAGAGCTGCCTATTTGCCACTATTTTGTAGTGATGACACAGCATCTTAGTTTTTTGCTGTCTCCATGCCTGTGGTCTTGTTCCTAACTGGACATCCACATGCCACCTCTTTTCCTCTGTGCTGGACTCCTACCTCCTGGACTGGACAGTTCTCCTCCTCCAGCTCTCAGTCCCCTTTGGAGAGTAAGCACTGACCCTAAGGGAAGCAGGTGGTCTCAGGGGTCTTCCTCATAGGAACAGGTCCTTTTCAGGCAGACATCTGGCTCTCTTTCCCCTGCTCAACCTTTCCCTCCTTCTCTGGACACCTATTTACCTTCAGCTTGCTTCTCCAGCCAGCCCCTCTCCTGCTGCCCTCTCCCTTCTGACTTCTGCAGGGATCCACTACAGAATGGGAAAAGGAAATGGAGATTAGCCTCCTCATCCATTAAGTCGAACATGGAAAACTTCTCTCCAAGTAGATCTGGTCTTTCCAGTTCTCCTTCTCAATAAGCAAATATGGAGGATTTTTATTCCGGTTGTACTTGGTGTCCCACAGTGAAAAGAGAGGAGAGGAAGAGGTAGGAGTCAGAAGAGAAGAGGAGGGTAGAAGAGGAAAGCAAAGGTAGAGAGGAGTGAGAGGGAAGAGAGGGAGAGAGATCAGTGGATAGTGTCTGAAAATAAACTGAATATTAAAAAGAAGGGGGCACTGTGCTTTGTTCCCAAGATGCCCCCATTCCTCCCTTTCCTTCCCATCTTCTCAGTCCATGATTCCATTACACCCTATACCACCTTCCTCCAGGAACAGTGCTTTGGGATTTTCCCCATTTCCAGGTGCTGCCAGCCAGGATCCTGGGTACCTCTGCTTCATGAGCTTGGCCTCTCTGTTCTGGGCTCACACCCAGTGCACCCTCCATGTGACCGGTGGATCTCTGCATCCCCAGGGGATTGCAAGCACAACTGAGCTCCCTACACCTCCCCCTGCCCTCCTCCTGACACGGAGCCATCGCCTCTCCATCACCCTGGCCTCTGCTGAATTCCTGGCAGCGACCATCTGTCTCGTCAATCTCATTATTGCAGAATCCATCAACTTCTTCTCCACGCCAAAAGTGATAGCTAAGGATGTCGCACTAAATTGTCAGCCCACCCAGCTTTTCCCAAAAGGCTTCCACTGCCCATTAATTTATTCTTTTCCTCTCTCATTTAAGAAAGAGGTAGAAAAAGCAGACCACATGTCAGGCATTGAACTTGGCACCAGGGTGGCAGTGACCAAGGAAGATATGACCCCAGCATTGGACGTGTCTGTCACTAGAATAATCAAATAAGTCAAGGCATGGGATCTAAATGGTGATCAGAAAAAGCAGAGGGCTGAAGACTCAGCCTGTATGTTTATAAAGACCCAAGTCCCAGCATCTCCCAGCATCTTCTCGCCTGAGTGCATTCATCCTTTGCCACCGAGGAAACCCAGCTGGAGGGCAAGGAGGATTTCAGCACCCTGGCAGAAGGCTGGCAAAGCCAGCACTGGCCACAGGAGAGGCAGGACGCTGTCTGCTGTGACAGTTCTCCGAGGAAGGCTGAGGCTGAGCACCAGTCCAGAGACAGCCCAGGGTTAGCACTCAGGATCTGAGACTGCTTCAGTTAGTTGGGGAAAGGTTGCTGCTTTCTTTGGAGGAGAGGGCGTAGGCAAGAGGGGATTCTTGTATTCCTCGCTCCCACATTCCCGTTGGGATATACCCTAAGCAGAGCAACACTCTGGGAAAAAAAAAAGAAAGAAAAATTTGTCAAAATCCCCTCTAGTGCTCTGGTGAGTACCACACGTGCCTGAGAGAATACAGCTAGCAGGCCAGGGTTTCTGCCTTCACCCCATCCATGCGGGTCCCCTCTGGAGCCCAGAACGCACCTTCTCCCAACATGCAATAAAGAGCCCGAGCACAGGCAATTTCCTTTCAAATTAAGAAATACAAATATTTCTGGCATGAAGAAAACCCGAGCAGCAACTCAGAAAGTATGCAGTTAAGTCTCTCTTATCAATTTACAATATAAAAACATCTCATGCATATAAAAGTGAATTTTGGTAGCAGCGGACTCACAGCCATTCCTGGGTGTTTTTCCGCACCCAGGTTAGTACATATTTACATGTCGAATGCACACAGGATTGTGCCGGGGCCAAATACTAAAAGAAAACATGCGGTAAATGGTTGCTTTAATAAGTCCTGTTCCATTGAAAGGAAATAAAACCTGAGTATTAATGAGATATAATTATATATTTAAAATCTTTTCCCTTGTGCAGTATATAGGATTAATGCCAGTAAACTCACAAACTGCAACATTCTACTCCATTACATCTGCAATGATTAGAGATAGTTTGAACATCTGGCATATAATCTGTGATAGAAAACAGCATTTTGCAGTTTAATGGACGTCTGGAGGCTACACATATCTGATTTTATTTCTTTCTGTTAACTCTTTCATGAGGGAGAAAGAGTTTGTTCCCAGGACTCTTCTCTTTCTTCTCTTCTTTAAACAGTGATCTACACAGCTCTCAGGTTCCCTCGCGATCTGCCACATATTCATTGTATTTCCCACAGGAGGCTCAAAACGGAAGCCACCCAGTTCATCCAAAGTGATATAAACTGCAAAAGTGAATGGAGTTAATATTCAGATTTTGTTTAAACCTTTAAAAACCTCAACCAGTGAAAACCCAAACAATCTCCTCACTCTCAGTGAAACCTAAAACACAAAACTGAAGCAGCGTTTAGGATTTCTCAGGAATTTCAAAGATGTTCTCCGCACACTCTCTGAACGCCGTTCCCTTTCATGATTGTGTGCGTGGGAACTTGCCTGTCGAGAAGAAGGATTTCAATATTTGTACATTTTTGATGCTTCTTAAGTGTGAGAAGGTAAGAATGTCTTTGACTGGCAGAGGCTTTCATTGAAAAAAATTAGATGATTTTTCTGCTTCCTGTAGGGTGTGTTTTGCCCCAAGCTAAACAAGGAAGGTTTTAGTCCTACTGGATTTCTACAGGGAATAGAAAGATCCTTTGTTGAAGCTTCTGCTTTATTTACCGAAATATTGGCTAATGGCAGCATCTAGGGAAACTGTGAACTTGTCCTTGATGAATAGTCGTGAACGATGATTGACATGTAGCCTCAGCAAACCTGGTGCCATCAGAGAGGGGGCCACAGCCTCCAAGAGACCTGCTGAGTAGTGCTCTGGAGGCTCTGCTTGGTATGAGCACATGCATGGAAATGTTCCAGTGGTAAGTGGATTTGGGGGTGAAATAATCATTTCCATGCCTCCAATTTAATGGCTACTGCTGCATGTTGTAATAAAGGCCATAGTCACTGCTCATAACTACAGGTGTAATAAGGCAAGATACCGGGCCTTCAGACCCTGCCAGCAATAATTCATGTGGGAATTAAGAAGCCTTAATGAGTCGAATGTGTCACTGGGGACCTCAGAAATATAGTTCTTAGGAAAGAAAAAGGGACTCGCTGGAATTGAAATTACGGGGACAGTTATCAGAGAGAACACTGCGGCTTTTCTCTGCCCAGGTTTCCATCCTAGGGCCTCTGCACCTGGCATGTGCACTGTAATTAATAGCAAATTTTAAGCTCTTTGAGGACATGTTCTTTGGGGCTGATTTCAATGATTCTCACCCACAGGCAAATCTGTGCCCCCCCACCAGGCTATTTGGCGATATTTGGAGACATTTTGGTTTGTCACAACTTACAGTAGATGTGCCATCTGCACTGATGGCCCAGGTTGAAAATGCTGCTGCCCGTCAACCCCCAGGGCAGCCTCCACAACAGGGTTTTCAAATCCACATTGCCAGGGTCACAGCTGAGAAGCACTTTGTACTTGGTCGTACTGAATAATTCTCCCTGCCACCAAGGAATACCTTTAAGAAGGCAAATTCTACTCCTGGGCTTCAAGGAAGACAATAGGTCCTGTCTGTTCAGGTCCTAAGTGGAAGGGCCTCCCTCACCCTTTGTCCAGGATGGTTCTATCAGGTGTGACTTGGAGGCCTTAGGATTCCTCACCCAGCAGCCTTTTGGCTGCTAAATAATTTGTAGTCAGTGAAAATTCAGATAGAGACCAGACAGATGTACGTTATCCTGTCTGTGCACAAAAGATTTGCTGAGCACGGCTCTGCGCACAGACCCTGTGGGGTACCATTTTTACAGTCATTTAAGTCAAGGAGTTTTCAAGTGTCTCAGGCCCACCCTGGGAGATCAGGCACTTCCCACCCTGGTGACAGTGGGCCTCAGTCCTTCAGGAGTGCTGGTTTAGCAGGACACCCACTTGTCCACACTTTGTAGCCATTAGTGCCGGCTACTGAGCATACTCAGATTTAATGAAAGGCTTCATTTAAAAATAATTCTAGAATTGTGGGGTTTTTTTACCCCTGAAAAACTGGACTAGTGTTTGTATCAAATAACAAATGAAGAGATTCTTTCTCTTTCTCCGGTGCTCAGCATTAATGTGATCCAGATGTCAAGTCAGCATCAGTTCCAGCACCCACTTCGTGAGCTGGGAGGTGTCCAGAATCCTCCTGGAGAGTCCCCAGGTTCAGGACTCCACCTTCCCCACTGGCTGAATTCAGGAGCTCCTGGGGACTTCTTTTCCACTTGGCTTCTACTGTCTGCCAGACCCTTCCATCTTCAGCCTAAAATAGCACTTGCTGCAGGAAGCTGGTCCCCAGGCCTCACTAGTGACCCTAGCGGACCAGAGCAGAGGGAAGAAGTGGGGGACACTTCCACAGGGCAGATCCTCTAAAACTCAGTGACAATTGCATCCGTTGGATTTCATCTCTTTCTGCTTAGCCAAACACCTCTCTCTCCAAGACAAATAAATGCATACTGGTATTCCCAGACCCCATTGTGCCAACTGCATTAGTGCCCTAATCCCACTGCCTTCCTGGCCCTGTACCTGCTCTCAGATTCAGCAGCCATGGTCTCGCCAAGTCTCCAAAGTTCGGCTCCCAGGGAAAAGGTAATCATTCCCTCCCCGGTATAAATTCTATCACTGTCTTCCTACAAACACATATTTCTTAGCAGTTAGAAAAGGCTTTTACTCATATTTGCTTTTAAATATTTTTCGTATTATGTCAAAATAAGGTAGGTAAGGCTAACCCCAACCTTCCAGGGACTGGGTTAGGTGACGTCCCCTTACCTATCCTCCACAAATGACTTTCCTCTCCTTCCTACTAAATGTTGCTCTTCCTGGTGACTGCTGTGCCTGATCATTTGGTCTGAAAGGGACAAGGGCCAGGGCAGTTTCTTGCTCACCCTTGACAAAGTGCCTGGCAGACAGTGCACAGTCACCCATATGGGTAGATGAAGCAGACAAGGAGGGTTTCTGAAGTACGGACTTCCATGGTAGCCTTTCATTTTCCCCTCTTTCTTGGGGTGTCTGTGTGTACCCTGGGATGAGGACCTGCGTGAGTGCGAGTGTGGAGGTTGCTGGCCTGAAACACTGGCTCACAGGACACAAAATAACACAACGCCCTCTTGTGTGTTAAGACACTCAAGACATAGAAGGTAGAGAGGGAGGAAGTTGCCCTTTATTTGAGTTCCTACTACTGAAGTGATCCAGAGCAGCCATTTTGCTGAACCCTTCTGGGCATGTGCAATTAAGCTTCTGGAAGCTTCCTCTCAGAAGACTTAACTTTCCTATCTCTACCCATCCTGTCTCCCCAAGTTCTCCTCAACCACCACCCCTGATCTCCAGGACCTGATTTCTAAGGTAGAAAAGTGCGTTATAAGCTCAAAGACCCAAAGGTCAAGGTCCACACATGAGCATGTAAAGTTTATTATAGTGCCATCAGTTCAGGGCCTGCCCTTGTCCTGACAGTCCCCAGGACTGTGATGTCTTGTTCAAACAGAGGGCCAGCCCTGTGAGCCACAGCTGCTCTCATATCCAAGGAAGGGATTTTTTGCCTTCTGAGAAAGTCTAGGTGTGCACCCTTCCCAACCCCCACGTGCCTCAATTTCTACAACTTTGTTGTGCACTCTCCCTGGAACCAGAGACAAAAATCTTTGTTTAAAAAGCGCCAGCAATGAACCTTAGCATGTGAATTCTGTGCAGCAACCCCTGGTGTCCCAAATCTAAGGGATTCTTCCCTTCTCTAGCTCTTGAGGGGCAGCAATGAAGTTTATTTTACCCACTTCTCATCCTCAAACAACAGTGTAAGCCAGATGCTGTGTATGCATGTAAGGCTGAGACAGAGGAATGACAAGCTCAAGCCAGGGCTGGGCAACTTGCTGACTTCAGGATGTGTTTATTTCAAAATAAAAATTTCTGGGAATATAGCTCAGAGTGAAAGTCTGGGTTTAATCTTCAGTGATATAAAAATAAATTAGGTAGATTAGATGATAAACAGACAGACAGACAGACAAAAATTGTTCCAAGCATTCAATCTGTGTTAACTCTTATATTCTGGGGCCAACACAGAAGTAGTCATCCTGGGTTATACCAGCAAGGACCTGCAGTCCCCTGGAAGGAAGGAACATGACATGTCACAGCTAATATTAACCAGAATAGTTGTTAAGACTGGGAGACAGAGGACCACAAGGGTAGGGGAGGGTTCTGCTGGAGATCCCAAAGGACGTTCCAAAGGAGATATCCCTGCTGTTGGCCCAAAGTTCTTGTGAGACCAAGAGTAGAAAATGAAGAAGAAAATCATCTGAGCAGAGTGAATCCGTTTCAGCAGTTAATCATATTGCTTCCACCTTGACTCTGAGATTTACTTCTGTGATAAGGGTCTTCTTACCATCAGCTCTTCGTTTCCAGTTGAACTGTGTGATATTTTCTTACATTCAGTTCTGAAACTTTGAAGAACCAATTTTTCCAAAGGGCTAGAAGTGGTGGAGATGATAGCACTGGCCAGAAAGAGGGGAAGGCACTATGGAAGGCAGGATAGTCCTGGGGCCCCTGGAACTGCGGGGCAGATCATGCCGACACAGAGATAAGCCATAGCTGGGAGGAGGCCCCCAGCCCGCAGGGGATGGTGCCTGGATTCCAGCCTCTGTCACACACCAGTGGCTCCAAGTGCAGAGAGGGACAAAGGTTGATCCACGGTCTTGGTCACTGCAACTAGATTTCTACTGAAAAAATATTTTACTGGTTTCTACTTTTTGCCCACTCCATTTCCAAAGAGATTTAAGGCAATTTCTCATTAAAAAACTGGCATATCCATCTCTACAGCCTGATTAAAATACAGGTACATTTTAAAGCCAGATGCCAGATAAGAAAAACTAACATCTCCCTGCTCCTCCACCACCTTGTCCTCTCTAGGGCCTGGTGTAGAACTGGTTTCCAAGTGTCTCTTCCACCAATGAGCTGGGCTCGACACACTGTCTTCATTTTACAACTGAGCAATGTGAGAGGTGAAAGGATGATCTCAAGAGCCAATCGGCAGCTAAGATGCTGTGAGGGCCCAGTGTAGAATCTCCTAGTTTCCTGTACTTCTCTCCAAGAGATCTGTGGACAGACACGGCAGGCCTCTCACACTGACATTCAAAACAAAATGATTGTTCTTACTTTGAAGCAAACCTGTCAGAAGAAACAAGTATTTGCATCATTTCCTTTTTTCTCCTAGTATTGGACACTGGACCCAGGGTCTTCACACAAGTCACAAAGTTGCCCAGACTGGGCTTGAAATTGTGATCCTTCCGCCTCAGCTTCCCAGAGTACTGAGATCACAGGTTGCACCACCAAGCCCAAGGAGGTACCTGCATCTCTCAGAGGTCTCTTGGGGTCCTCAGTCTAGCTCCCCACCACACACCTCGGTGCATCACACCTCCAGCTGAGGGTAGCGGTGAGCCTGCATTTTTGCCTCCTACTCTGCGGCACTGGGCTGGGCAGGGGTGGCCCTTTAAAAGCCAGGCTCTTCCTCTTTCATGCTGCAGGTTTGTGTCTCCTAGGTTTCTTTGGAAGTCACCGCAGGTCCCACATGTGACCCTTGCAGGATAATAAGAGAGTAATGGAAGAGTCAGAGTGAGAACTGGGGAGAAACTTGTCTCCAGCACAGGGTAAGTGCAATGTGTGAGTAGCAGACTCATTCGTACCCGTCCACTTCAGCTTCCATCTGCTCACACAACAGAAAGAGAAGCCATGTCTGCAGAGGCCCCAACCGAGTGAGCCCTTACACCTGGCTGGAAACTCATCTCTCCACATTGTCCTGGCAGACTAGGACCCATAACACTGCTGTGCCATGGGCCTGAGCCCCCTGTGTAGTTTGAAAAGCAGAATGTACTGTGGGAGCTACACGAATTCAGGGTCTGCTTATCCCCAGAAGGACCCCAGAAGAAAAAGAAATGAAGATTTGTGCTTTTTTTTTTTCCTTGTACCAAAATTATCATTTCTTTTCCTCCTAGAGAAACAGCTCCCACACCTTACAGGAGGGAACCAGAGACAGAGTGCTATCGAATGCAAATCCATCCTAAGAAGGTTGTGGGGGCCATCTGGTGTCCGATGCAGACAGGGCCTGCTGCAAAATGGATTGGAAGGACAAGAGGCAGATGAGAGTGACGGATAAGGGCTAAGAGGCTGGTTCCTTTTCATCCATGTCAGAAAAAACCAGCCCATCCGGAGGATGAAAAGAGGGGGACAAATCACCTTCTGTTGCGGGAAGCAGATCAAAGCGAAAGAGATAATATCTCCAAAAGAAAAGGGCGAACACAAAGTACAGTTGGTGAACACAGCTGGAGAGAGGTAACAGCGTAGGGCCTGGGTGCCCAGTGAGCCTGAATGACCATGACAATGACCATGACCGTCTGAGTGGGCTCCTTCAAAGACAGAACAAATCCCCACACCAGTTGTTGGAGCCGCGGACACACATACAGAGACACCAGGGCTTCCTGCAAGTTTTCTTTCAGGGCTTTTGTGTTTCCTCCATCCCTGGCTTTCTCCACAGAGCTGAAATAATTCATCAAATATTTGGAATGTGTAATTAAATATCTAATGCCAATTAGCAAATTACTAATGAAATAATCAGGGGCTTTTATGGTTTATAGTTGGGCTCGAATTTTAATTCCAAGTGGTTATTGATTCCAAATAGAGTAGAATCTGAGTTGTGATACATTAAGTAAGTTTATGAGTGTAAGATGGGAAATGGAAAGAAAATGTCAGGGTTGGGGTGAGGAAGAATAATAGGTGATCATCCTCGGGAGATGGGGAGTGGCCTGAGGCCATTGAGGTGTCTACTGTCCATCCTAAAAAGTCACATTTAAAGAGATACAGAGGTTCCTGGGGGAGCACACATGTCACATTGTAGGGTGTTGTGAGTTGTACTGTTACAGACCAAGGAAATGACATCTTACCAGGTCACCCAGCTCCACCTGATCCCAGGTAGGCTGTAATATAGCACCTTGAAGGCTGCCACGTTCCTTCGGGCAGCTGTTTCAGCACCTGGGAAACTTTCATGCGCAACATGGCATACTTAACTGTACGTCTGGGTCGAAGCACGGGGTATGTAGTGTGAACAGAAGTATGTTAGAGGTACTTGGGTGCATGTTACCTGGGGGGCGTGGGTTACATGACTGTAGGCTGTGAAGGTACATGTTTACCTAGAGGAGATGGGAGTACACAGTTAGCTATAGGATGTGGGGTTACACGATTACCTAGACGATAGGGAGGCATGGTTACCCACAGGTGCCATAGTATATAGTTACATATGGATCACATATTTACTTATGGGTTGCCAGAGTATATGATTAACCACAAAACGATGGGGCAGAGGATTACTTCTGGGAAACAGAAGTGAATGTGTACTTGTGCGAGGTAGGGGTATGAGCTTTCTTATGGAATATAGGAGATTCATGGTTACTTCAGGGACCGAGACACAAATAAATGGCTCCAAAAAAGTGGCTGAAGATGTGTAACCACTTGTGGCAAGTGTCTTTTTCAAATGCCCTTCTTTCCTTCTTTGGAAAATAAAGTGATAATTGCTAAGAATTTTTAAATTAAAATGAAAGAAGTCCCCTTAAAGACATTTGTTAGCAGGTGTTAGAAAAGGTACAGTTACTAGAAGATATGGAAAATAGTGCATTTTGTGAGAAATATTGCTTCTCCCATCTTATTTCACTCATTCTGTATTTCATCACTGATCCTTGCTACAAGTAATAATTATCCCTTCTGCATTTAACTATCTAATCTGTTCAAGTCCTCTTCCTGGAAATTCTTCACATGTACTACTTTAGGCAATTGCCATAATTAGCCTTTGGGGTGTATATTATCATTATTCCCATTTCACAGACAAATGGAGGCTCAGAGAATGTTAACAGTTTAACTGATCTTGTGAAGCTTTTAAGTGCTGGAATCACCCACATACTACCACCAGGGAGACTTTCATCTTGTTATCACTTGTAGAAGGAGATGGTCACTCCCAGGAAACCAACCAGTACGGAAGGCACAAAGCCTTGTTTGGTTCAGTCAACCTAATGGCAGAAAATCGAGCAGATCAGTCGAATGCTATGGTTCTTTGAAAAATACAGAATTCTCAAAGGAGGTAGAGTTCAGCCCAAGCCAGTTTCAAAGACAGCCTTACATCAAAGCCACTAGGTAGCCCAAGCTGGTCCACCTTGACCGTGAACGGAGAGCTAGCCAGACCCTCCGATGGCTGCAATGTGGCCCATCGGACAGGATATCTGGTAGCCTTCTGGGGTGTCCCTGCTTGTGTCCCTATGTGGGCCAAGACAGCCTGCCTGCCCTCCCTCTCTGGGCTGTCCACAGCATCCTGTAGCAAGAGGGGAGACAGTGCTACAGGCAGCTCAGGAGCGATTTAGATGCTTCTCCAGCGCAAAGGGGAATCTTAGGTTTCATTAATTAATACATCAATAGAAGCCAATGGAGAAAAACATGTCTTGTTATCTGGCTTCTCGTGTGCTAGACATGGGCTCATTAGCCTTAAACATATCAGGCCGATAGTACTATTTATTCCATACAGAATAATGATCTACTTTGGGGGAACACTGCAGTGAACTGAAAGGCCGTTGGTTGTCACTGCTCAGCACACGTGCATGTTCACATGTGATATGTAGGTTCCATGTGGCAGCCCAGTTTCATGACCCTGTGCTGCACATATGCACACTGGTCTTTGCAACAGATTCCCCATTGCAGGGATAAGCACAATTCATTCCGCCAAAGTCATACCTATTAGGAGGCAGATACAAATCTGAGTCAGACAAACAGAAACATCTGAGTTGTTTGCATGGTGCCATGCCGGTCCAGAGAGAGATTTCATTCTGATTCCTTCCTGGGACCAGAAGGAAAGCAATATAAGCAAAGGAAGAGGAAGGTGGTCAGTCTACACATACTTCTGGCTGACCATTGGCTAACAAGGAGAACCAATTTAACAGATTGTGCCATTGGTATTTCTATTTTAAATTGCATGATCCGTTTAATGACTGTCTTTAGAAGGAGCTATTAGAATTACAATGCGGTCCTGAACCAGTCAGCCTGAAAGCCAATACGCAAAAATAAGCATAATGTGGTGTTCAGTAGGGCTCACACAAGGCCATCTGAGAAGCCAAGGGCCCTGGTGGAGAAAGCAGCTAACAGTTAAATGATGACCCTCTTAACAGGCACAGAGGTTTGTTAAATCACATTGGTGGTCAGTAAGCAGGAGGCAGTGCCCTGTGTTACCATGTCTGTATTTGTATGGTCTTTGCTACCGGACCAAACGCCTGTAGAATGACAGTCCTTTAGGAAGATTTGCCTCCTCGTTGCTTGCCATTCACCCTGCTCCTCTTTTTTCTGATCCAGGAAACCCCAAAAGGAACCCCTGTTGACTCAACTACACAAATCACAGACCCCAGTGATCCAGTCCTCCATCTGTCGAGCAACCCCACAGCACACACTTCTGCATCTGTCCTCCTGGGATACTCTAAGGATGCACACTCAAAGGAGTGATTCAAGAGTTATTTTCCTGGGCTGGGGATTTAGCTCAGTGGTTCCGGTGCCTGTCTTGCAAGCGCAAGGGCCCGAGTTTGATCCCCGGTAATCATATACCATACTGGGTGTAGAGACTCATGCCCAGCAGCAATCAGTAACACATACCACAGTGCCAGGCATGGTGGCTCATGCCTGTAATCCCAGCACTTGGGAGGCAGAAGCAGAAGGATTGCTGTGATGTGAGTTTGAGGCTGAGCTCAGGGCCAGTCTGAACCACAAAGTGAGACACTGTCTCAAAATAAATAAATAAATAAAAAATAAAAAAGTTATGTTCTAGAGTTCTCCCAGCTCTGGGAGGGCAGGTGTGGACTGACCTGTCACACGTTCCTCAGGTCAGAAGCAACCAGGCAAACCAACAAGTAAGATCCCTGACATCTCTACAGGGGACTTCCAGGAGGAGGGAATGACTTAGCAGGAACTCTAAGGCCCTTAATGAGGGACGAGCATGGACAATAGCTTCCTGGTGAGGTGACTTGGGGGGGGAGGGGTTGAAGGAACAACAAGTGAGGAGATAAAGCAGGTCAGCTAGGCAAAACAGGCAATGGATGCTGGACGGACAATATCCATGAGAGCCCCTGCTATGAGGCCCAGCTGCCTTGTGTTGGGCATTGAGCAGCTGTCTATAGAGAAGGCACAGGACCAGCCATCATGACTATGAGTCCCAGTCACTGCAGACAATGCCTTGTTTACCAACACAGGAGGAAGACATCTGAAGAGAACAAATGTGTTTCCATCTTCATAGGTGGCCTTTAATCAGACCTCAAAGGGGACTAGTCAGTGTTATGCAGAAAATCAAGACTCCTCTAGGTATCATTAAAAATGCCATATAATGCCCAGTGAATTACTCCCCAAAGGCATAAAATCTGCTTCCATTCTCACGGTGACAACCCAAGGAAAGCATCATGATGTTTAATGGCAGAGTCACATGCTGCCCACAGCAGGTTCTCATGCCCCTCCTCATAAAAGGCACACCAACAAAAGACTCTTTCTTCTATGTGGGCAGCAGCTATGGGAGGGGGTAGAGGGAGAACCAGCTCCAACAGTCATTAAAAATAATATTTTTTTCAAATTAATAAAATGCAACCGTCCACACTCGAGACCAACAGCTTGTAAAATTGGATTTCTAAAAGATGAAGGGGAAAAGGAGGCCAGTGCTGGTCAGACGCAGCTAAACAGAAAATTCGGGAAGGAGGGAGACCAAGATCCTGCCCAAGACATATTAATGGGTGCCTATTACACTGACGCCACACGAGCACTCCGCTTGGGAATGAGAGTTGCTGAGTTCCACCATCTGAAAGAACCTAAGAGGTGTGAGAGAAGACAGGTCCCTGCTTCCCTTATTCCCGCAGACCCTTCTTTTGGAGGCCAACAGGCAGAGCTAGGACCCGATGCTAGGAAAAACTACAGTACCATTCCTGATCATTAAGATGAGATTCCTCAAAAGCACTGATATATTTTTCTACTTCCTCCAACAGACCAAGTTTCCATAGAGGAAGAATTCTCAAAAAAGAACCACTATCACAGAGAAAGCTTTTACAGTACATTTGGAGATTGAAACAAGGAGATAATGGACAGTGCCAGGGTCCCTGCTTCTGTGCCCCTTCTGGTGTGCTTTGGGAGTAGAAGGGCAGAGCCCAGACATGGGCTGCTCCTTACTGTAACTGCAGCCCAGCACTGATTCTCCATGGAAAGTTATAAGGCTCCTGGGGGAAGAAAGACTCAAGTATTATCTGCATTAATCGATGGCTCATGAGGTCAGGGCCTTGCAATGGCTGTGATCTAAAGTATCCTCCAGAGAACTCGTTTGTTCAGAGGTAGGGCTTTCAGAAGGTGACTTCTCATTAAGGACCCATCAGTGGATTCCTCCACTGGTTGTCACCTGGGCTATGACCTGGAAGGGTTTAACTTGTTCCTGGCTCCTCCTTTCACTCTTCACTTCCTGTCTGCAACAGGTTAAGCAGCTGATCATGGACCTCTGAAAACACAAAGCGAAATAACATTGCTCCTCCTTTTGATTGTGAGTGTTAGGTGTTCTCTCCTAGGAATGGAAAATCTCATTAATTCAGTCTTTTGTGAAACCAAGTTGCGTAAATTGGGGTGAGGAGTATTTTTTTAACTGATAGCATTAGCAGGCAGATCAACCAACCCAAGAAAACAGTAACGTGGTACCATGCCATCTGGCCTCCTGTTCTGTAGACCCCTCAAAACTCACTTCCTGTATTAATCGGTTTTATGTTACTATAACAGAATATCTGAGGCTACGTACTTTATAAGAACAAGAAGTTTATTTGGCTCATGGTTCTGTAGGCTTTAGACCAAGGTGCTGGTATCATCTTTGGATAAGAGCCTCATACATTGGGACTGGTAAGCAGGACAGTGACATGGAGAAAGACAGTCACAGGGTGGAAGAGATGAGAGAATGGGGTGGGGCCAGGGTCACTCTCCTGCAAGAGCCCACTCCGGGCCCTCCTCACCCCCAGCACTGATGAAAGGTGTGGCTGTTGTGACTTGGTCACCTCCTACTTCTGAAAGATTTTGCCACCTTTCAACAGTGTCATTTTGGAAACCAAGCATCCAGCGGACGATTCTTTGAGTGATAAGCCATATTGAAAACACACCACCATCTTTTCCATTAGGCACCCCCTGTCCCTCAATTATTCCTGCTCCCTCCACCAGCCTGCTGCCTCCTCCAGCCCAGCCCTACCAATCTTGCATGATCACTTGGCCTATTCCTCATAACCCAAGCCCATACCAGGACATTCACTAATGGCTTTATATGTTCCCCTCACCAAAGACACACTTCATGGACACCTCTAGTGCTCACTAACCTGTGAGCACCCCAAGTCTCTGCCTCCCCTCATGCCCAGCCTTAGCTTCCCCCAATCTCTTTCCTCCCTCTCCAGCCACCCCACTGACTGCACAAGCACCTTCTGTTCTTACTTGTTAAAACATAACTTTTTCAGTAGTTCCTCCTCAGTCCCTTTTTCTAGCCAACTTGTCCCTTTGTTAGGACACAAGCTCTCCAAAGACAGCAGCATCTTCTTCTCCTCCTGGATGTCCCTCAATGGCAAAGATACACAATTCATGCAATAAATTCCTAGTGTATTCACAGCGATTTAAGTCACTCGGTAGGTGCCAAGTGACTGCTCCTGCAGCAAGAAGCCAAGGCCATTTCCTGTGACAGATATTGAACCATTTGACTTCAAAAGTGACTGCTCTACTTGTAGCAGAGGAGGTGAAAACTGTAGGACCCTGCTGTCCACTGAATATTCAGGTTTTCTCAAAACGTACATGCTGAAACCTAATTCCCAATGTGCCAGAATTTGGAAGTAGAAGTTTGGGGAGGGATAAAGTCCTGCGAGAAGAGACTACATGAGTGGGCGTAGTGCCCATATGAAAGAGAAGCCCAGAGAACTCTCTTCTTCTTCTTTCACATGTAAAGATACAATGTAAAGAGGGCTGTGAGCTTCAACAAAACACTGGCTCTGCCAGCACCTCAAATTTGGATTTTTCAGCCGGTGAACTATGAGAAATAAATTTCCGTGGCTTACAAATCACCCAAGTCATCACACCCCAGTGTAGCAGTCCTCACGGATGAAGACACGCCCCAAGCCCCCTTCACAGTTAGTCTGGTCCAGACTGGAGCTGTGCGGCGGCGGAGAGAGCGAATGTTCCCGAGACTCTGATGGAGCAAGACTCCGCCATACTGCCCCGGGTCTATTCTTAGCCACGCTCACAGCCGTGCTGGGGAAAAGGCTGGTTGTTGTTAAGCTTCGGCAGCGTCTGGCTTTCTCCGTCCAATCTTTGCTGGAGCCTTCTGTTTCCGCCTTCAGGTACATGATTCGTGCCTGTCCTTGTATCAGAGTGGGGAGGGGGAGCCATCTGGAAGAGGTGCCGCATCCCCTCCTCATTCAGTTCCAGCTCCTCCGTACTCCCTACTCCCACCGCCGTTATCTGGGCCTTTATGTTATTTTTACAAGACTTGGCTCAAAGTACAGATTACCATTGTCTTATTAGAACCTGGATGATAATTTTCCTTCTCTGGGGTGGCCGCCATCTTTATAGATGGGTGAAGTTCCCTTCGATCCCAGGTGCAGGACAGTACGCCAGGACAAGCCACAGCACCCGCTCTCCAAGGGCAGGTCACTAGCTCTGGGTCCCATCCGGACAAAGAATCCTTCTAGGCTGCCTGCTGGCCCCTGCGGCTCTGCCAAGGACAGCCTTCTGAGCCTCAGGCCTCCCTCTCTGAGGCTGCAGTGCAGAAGGAAGGCGTGCTACCTCCCGTTGGTCTGTGGTAGAAGACACATCCCAAGGAGAAGGCAGAACATACACAGATCACATTCAGAGTCCTCTCATCTCTCCATGTTTTCACTCATTCACTCATTCGTTCATCCTTACATATTCATATGTTTAGTTCATGACTTCCTGTTCTAGCTTGAGTTTCTCCCTCAAATAAACACTCAGTGGGTCAGGGGCATGAGGGCGGGGAGCTTCTTAAAGAAATAGCCCCAGCAAACACAAATGAGGAAGCAGGGACTTGGGAAATGAATAAAAGCTGTCTTCAATGTGCTCATGAGCAGGTTAGCACTGAGTGAAAGCAAGATTGCAGTCCTACGCTTCTGTTGACCTGGGAGAATCTGGGGTCTAGGGACACAATTCCTGACTCCTCTCTTTCATCAGTTGAGAGTTGCCTTGGGGACATTCAATCCCCAACACTTTCACTTTTTTTTTTTTTTTTTTTGAGACAGGGTCTCATTTTATAGTTCAGGCTGGCCATGAGCTCAGCCTTGAACTCACAGCAGTCCTCCTGTCTCTGCCTCCGTAGTGCTGGGATTACAGATGTAAGCCACCATGCCTGGCACTGTAGTATGTGGTTCTGATTGATGGTGGGTGTGAGTCTCCATGACCATATTGTTGTATGGGATTACCTGGGATCGAACCCAGGCCCACACACTTGCAAGCCAGGCATCTGAACCACTGAGCTAAATCCCTGGCCCAGCACTTTCACTTTTTGGAAGTGGCTGAGAAAGCTCCCATGGTTCCTTAGACAGGAAAAGCTGTGTGTGGTTGGGGAGCAAGTGTCCATGGCAGTTGCAAAAACGTTTAGAAGGGAGGGGATGGGACACGGAGCAGAGCACCAGGGCCGTGCTCTCTGGCCATGTTGTCCACTTGGTCCATGTTGAGTGGACGCTGTGCCAGGGCCCAGGAAGATGCCTCATTCTGACTCTGAACCCACTTGTCATCTGAGAACCAACTATTTGATAGCTTGAAAGCTGTGTTTGTAGGAAGGCTCTGAGGGATAGTGTGGTTGTCTGTCCAGATTTTAAATCTGGCTCTGGGGTCACAACTCCGCCTCACCCCTGGATTCACTATAAATGTAGGAACATTAAGCATACACGAGGCTCCCTTGTGAGTCACCACAGATCCAGGGATGACCCAGCCCTGCTCCCTGTCCCCAAAGGATCCATTCCCGTCTAGCTGGAGACAGACACAACCCACCATGGCAGGCTGCAGTCTGAGAGATTCTCTGTCAGATCTTGACAGAGAAGAAGTAGTGAATTGACTCGGAGCTGGGCAGTAAGACTCGGTGGAAGGACTGATACTCGACTGTATACCTTTGGAACAGCAGTGATTGGGCTTCTTCTAGCAGTTGTGATTCAAATTTGCATTTGGAAGGCCAGGGCTGCAATAAAGTAGATCTCCTTCCTGGGCAGAACCTGATGCCCCCACCCTGTCTACAGGACAGTGAACAATGCTCACAAAGCACAGCAGGGCCATCCTAGCACACGTGCCTACAGAAAGTTGACCCCATACCCCAGTCCTGGGTATTCACCATTCCAGTTGCATAAACAACAGAGATGTATTTTTTCACAAGTCCAGAGTCTGGAAATCTCACATCAGGATGTGGCATCTCTGTCTGAAGAGCCTGGCTCCATATTCCTATGCAGCCATCATCACAATTTGTCTTCACAAAGTTAAAATAGAGAGAGAAAGAAAGAAAGAGAGAGACAGAGAGAGAGAAAGAGAGAGACTTTCCTAGGACCTTTTTTTATAAGGATACTAATCCCACTCCTGAGAGCTCCACTTATAACTTAGCCACATCCTAAAGGCTTCACTTCTCTTTTCTTCAGACATTATCTTGCTATGTAACCCAAAACAGAGTTGAACTTACTATGTAGCCCAAGCTGTCCTCGAACTGGGGATCCTTCTGCCTTAGCCTCCCCATATAAGCATGTACTATCATATTGAAGCTATCCATTCTTTAATGCCATCACAGTGCAAGTTAAGACCTTATCCCATAAATTTGTGGAGGGGGCACAATATTCAGTCCATAAAAACCCGCATCCTGGCCTTTGAGCTCATCTTCCTGGTCTGTGTGCTGCTTACAGAACCTGTTGGGAACATTTGGGTCTTTGCCTTGGAGTACACTGATCCACACTTTCACCTTCCAAGTGAGAGCTCCTGTGTACAGTTTCATTCCCTCAAGGCCTATAAATGTAGGAACATGAAGCATACACGAGGCTCCCTTGTGAGTCACCACAGATCTAGGGATGACCCAGCCTTTTCCTCAAATTTGGATTTTTCTGGTCTTCCCTCCAGGGCCATCACCCAGCATCACAATGCTATACTAAGAAGTGTTTATTCTTAATTTTGTGTCTCTACTGCTCTCATGCCCCATCACACTCTGATGTGTGTGACTGAGTCACTGAGGCAGGCACTACAGACACAAATGAACAGCCCACTGAGGGACTCTCCAGGCAGGGTTACACGGCCCAGGACTCAGCAAGCACATGTCCAAGTCCATGTAGTGTACATCACTGGTGTCCTTGCTAATGTCATCTGGCACTTGTGAGTTTCTGGAGACCAGGGCCTGTGTGCTGCTGATAGCCATGTGGTCAATGTCCAGCTCATATCCCTGGTTATGTGCAAACCACTAAGTGCTGAGTGAATGAACACACCTCTCCAGGTATGGGACAACTGGTCAACCTCAGTGCAGTCACAGGGCTTTCTTTGCATGGCCACCACGAGCAGAGCTGTGCATTCTGGAACCCATGAATTCTTCTCTCTGGGATTACAAGCTCATTTCAGGACTTTCAAAATCCTGACAAAAAACTTTAGCTACTGTTCCATCAGTATTGCATGAATGACCTAGATAGAACCATCATGCTTATTTCTACCTGTAGGGACACAAAACCAGAGCTCTTCTGAACTGTCAGATTTCCTTTCTTTTGAATGGGTATGGAGTGGATGCACTGACCTCTAAGATTTCTTCTAACACGAACGTGCAATAAATCTAAATGGCAAATGATGCTTGTTGATGTCCTGAACTGGACCAGTAGTCATGCTGCCCAATGTGTTCAAGGGAAACAAAATATTTTAAATGTCTGGTGCCACATATCAGCATGCCTCAGCCTCCTCCCCTCCGGAAAGCAGCAGACAATGAATGGAAGCCAGGGTGTGGGTCAGGCTGGCGTCACGGCTGACAAATGCTCTCACACTGCCTCAGCTGGCTCCTGGCTCTGCCTGGCCAGACATGGACATGCTCCCATTTTGTCCGCAAGTTAGGAGGACCTAAGTGCTGGGGGAGGAGGTCTTGTGGAGGGAAATGATTCACACCCCAGCAGAGCAGGCTCCCAGCCACCTGCTCCCACCACCCTCCAGGCCCTAGAGGTGAAGAGGCCTGACCTAAAGGGACTCCAGTCTCCCTGGGCGGATCTATTACATGCATTAAAATAATTTACGCTTGGCCCTATAAAGCGTTTAATTCGCCGTGCCATCATCCATTCCAGAAGTGTTCCTCTTCATCGTGAATTATTTTTGAAGTATTTATGTGGCCCACACCAAAAATCACCTCCGTCAGCAAACGGAGAAATGGAAAGGCATTAAGAAGAGGGGTTGACCCCAGGGTCACAGGCATGAGGGTGGCCGGGGTCAACAGGGTGGAAGAGGGAATGAGGGTGGCCCCAGCCAGCGCTGACCAGGCTGCTGGGCTCCCCCCTCCCCATACCTTGGCACACAGTGAGCACAGACAGGATTTAACACTAATGACTGTGGTGGTAACCAATGTGCAGAGCCCTTTGCTTTCCGATGATTCCATAGTCTGTGCAGGAGAGAAACAGATACGTAAACTTGAGCGCAGAGACAGGAGGGAGCCCCCGCAGTGTGCAGGGCAAGCAGACCAGCCTATCGGGATGGCAGATTCCAGCCCTTCTCCCCCACAGCCAGGCACATGCCCACACCAAAGAAGGAGAGATACCACACCAAGATCTCCCCCTGGACTCTGCCAGTCTGCCACTGAGTTGAGTCAATACTCAGCTGTGCTGGGGGACCTCTTTTCCATTGACAGCCAGTGGAAATTCTTTTCTTCTTTCTTTCCTTCTTTCTTTTTTTTTTTTTTTTTTTTGAGTACATTGAATTAAAGTCTTGACCTGTAACCCCAGATGTTTTTACTTTTTGATATAGTCTTGCTAAATTGTTTCCCCAGGCTGGGTAAACTTATTTGTGATCTTCCTGCCTCAGCCTTTCAGAATGCCACACACAGCTGAAATTTCTTTTTTTTTTTAAATTCCAGTCTTTATTGGTACATTATGACTATACATCATCATCGCATCATCATCGCATAGAGTTTGTACCAGAATATGACATGACTTGATTCTCATTTTCCCCATTTTTTAAATCCTTCTCTTTCTTCCTTCTTTCTTTTCTTTCTCCTCTCTTTTCCCTCTCCACTAAGCCACATCCCCAGCCCTGGAATTTCTTTTTATAAAGTCTGCACAATGCACACAATAGTCTAACCATTATTATCCAAGATAATTGGGATGTGATTTTTATTTATTCTCTAAGTGTTTATACTGTAGGTATATTGTTTGTGCCAAAGTTATGAGTTCCTGTCCTCATGGGATTTGAATCCAATAAGGGCAGTAGAACATAAGTATGGAGAAAGGATGGGGAGAAAGGAGGGGGGATTCAGGGTATGATTAGGAGTGTGGTATGATGCAGCGGTTAGGGAACACTAAATCTAGTTGAAAATTAGAGAAAGAGAAGATGTCAATCATGAAAAGATTACAAGCAACAGCATATGCAAAGGCCCTGGAGTAAGGCCAGGTTGGGCAAGTCTGAAATACAAAAACCATTTTGGAGACAGAGAGAGAGCGTGCGCACATTGACAGAAAGTAAAAGATGAAACTAGAAACTAGCAGGGCCAGAAGAGGTCACAAAAGGGAAAGACGGGGATGCTGAACATCAGAAACACTTGTTGCTTGGTGAGTAAGCCACGCATAAACCGTCGTATATTGTATGATTCCTCACACATGAAATAATCTCAGTAAGTCAATCTGCAGAGACAGAAAGCAGGCTGGCGTTGGCAGAGCTGGGAGAGGAGCAGAGCACGACTGCTTCATGTAGATACAAAGCTTTCGTCACAGACAATGATGAAACAACACAGTCCATCGTTTTACAACACTGTGGATATTGTCAGTCGGGGCTGCGGGAATGTACACCCTGCCGGGTTGGTTTCACCTCACAATGGGCAAAAGTTGGAAGGGAACCGGCGTTAGCGGTCAGTAATTTAAACGACGAGAAATGTCACTGTGCAAATGGTATTCCTGGGCACACGGGCAGCTCTAGGTCCTTTCTGGAACAGTGGGCTTCTCTCCAAAGCCCTGGAGGCTGAGTCCCCCGGGGAACCTGGGCCTGCCCCCCACCCCCCTCCTCCCTCCCTCCAAGGCTCTCGGTGATCCCCGCCCCACCAGCCTTCTCGGATCGCTAAGGCAAAGGGGCGTCCTAACCCCATCTTTCAGTGCTCCGTTGCTCCCAGGAATCACTGCGGATCCTAGGTGAACCCAAGGGAGATGTATAGAGGACACTGGACCCCTCCTGTCCTTGTCTGGTCCTCCACTCCATCGGTAGCACCCAGCATGGAGCCCAATTTCTGATCACAGCAGGGATCTGGGGAGAAAAGGTGTGCAGGTTGGAGGGAAAGCAGAGTTAAGTGTAAATAGTTTAAAAGAAGCCGGGCGTAGATCCTAGTCCACCGCGCTGGAGTTAGAGCCTGAGTCGCTGAGTCTGGAGCGGACGGCCAGCCAGAGGGTGGCGCTTTTGGGGCGGGGCAAATGGCCCCCCAAAGCCAACACTCTTTTCGGCTTTGATCCTAGGAACAGTGGCGCTGATCCAAGGCCCGGCTGCAGCGGGTCGGCGCCCAAGGACGTCCCCCGCCCCTGCGGCGACGCGGAGGCCCCGGGCGCCCCCGCCTGGCGCCGCGCCCCGCACAGTGCCAGTCCCGACCACCTCTCCAGGCGCGCAGCCAAGAGCCGGGTCACGGACCTGACGCGACCCAGCCCATTAGTCCGCCGGGGCTGCGCGAGAAAGGAAACGAAAAATGAAATGAAACCTTCCCTGAGGAGAGCCGCCCCAGCGTGCTGGTTGCTGGGTGGGATTCTCCGCGGCCTCACTCTCCTCGGCTTGAGTGGGGGCCCCTCTGCCCCGTCGCTGCCCCTGCGCCCCAGGAAAGTGGCCCATCACGCGGGGCGAAGTCCAACGGAACCCACCGTTACTCCGCCTGATTTTCTGGTATCTGAATATATAAAAAATAATTAGAAATTGTAGCGTGCAGCAAAAAAGAGGCGAGGCAGTGCAAGAAGGCGCAAAGAGAAAAATCTCAGGTCCAAAGAGTGCACGCAGCGTTGGGGTTTCCAGATCGCCTCAGACTTCTTCCTGTCTGTACCACATCTATTTCTTTAAAGTCGAAACCTTTTGACCAAAACTTCCGGTTTTGATGAAAACTGCCACCTAAAATCACGTTGTAAACACATACACGGGTGGCCAGAACAGACTAAGGGAATGAAGAAGAGTCTGTAGGGTCCGGGCTTCTTCTTTGCCGTACATCCTTGGTTTTCAAAAAAAAAACAGTGACCTCTGACATTCAGTTTTGCTGTCTCTCTTTCTCACACTGCCTTGGATTTTCCCGGGCAAGGCTGACACACTGTAGACAGATCACAGCAGTCCTCAGCTTCCTGTCTCGGCCCACTTGGCGCTGGCCGACCCTCCCCTCCTTGCACGTCTCCGGGTACCAGGTAAGGGATTGCTGGAGTGCCCTTTGCCGCCTCTCCCAACGAACTTCTTATAACCGGACGCATAAATAATCACATGCTTTATAAATAGCTGTGGACAAGAGGCTGTAAAACAACGGAGATATATTTGGGCCTTTATGTCCTAGGAATATTTCCTAAAACGACTGTTTTATTTGGTGTGGGTTGAAGTGGGGCGGGCGTGTGTCTACATAACAATCCCCGAAGTTTTCCCCTGCCCACCCCAACCCCCCAGGTCAGGCCGGCGCTATAGTTACCAAATTGATAAGGCTCCGTGGACGAGCTTTATTCCTCCTGACAAGGAGCCTATGACACTTTATAAAAAGAAGTAATCCAGAACAATCTCTAGGTAATTAACACCTAGATAAACAAACATAAATTTCTATATTGCATTTATTTGGACTACCACTCAAATATGCGTGAACCATGCTTTTTTAATTAAAAGATAAATCCATGTGACACTTAGCCTCAAACTTAATTATTCAGCATAGTATAATAAAAAATAGAGCCCATTAAATGTGTCTTGCACTGTATTTCTGTATTAACAGCAAAACAGTTCGGTCTGGGATCATTTAAATTTTCCCCCTCCTCTTTGCTTGTGATTTCCCTGTTCACATAAGTTCTTCTTCCCCCTCCTCATCTCCCTAACCCCCCCCCATCTCTCCTTTCTCTTAACACCAACAGGTGAAGAAATGAAAGCTCTACAAGCCCCTACACAGAATGCTCAGCTGGGCGACATTTTTAATATTGCATTACCCTATGAATTTTTTTCCTTCCCCATGGAAACATACCTCTAGTTCAGTGGAATGTGCCCAGCCCTTCTCTCTTGAAATGAAGATCACAATATTTAATACTAATATCCTTGGGATTGTGCTTACAACACACCAGGTGAGGTGTTCATAATATACTGTTACAATACAGATGTTAAACAGAGAGGGGGAAGTGTACAAATCCCAAACTACAGGAGACAGCAGGGTTATCATCTTTATAAAAGTTTCTCGGCACAAAATAGTATCTTAATGCCGAGTAGCAGCAGCTCAGCAGCTTCTGGCTGCTACTAAGAGAAATTTATACTTGAGCCATTCCCACCTGGCCAGGAAAGAGAAACAAAGACCCAGGCAGTCACTCACTCGGTGAGAATGTACAAAATCATGCCCACACTCCAGGGCTCTTCCCAAATACTCAGGGTAGCTGTCACTTTGCATTTTTGTGGCAAAGGTGCCATGGCAGTAAAGATTCCAGCACAAGTGTTGCATTATCAAAGCCCACATTCTGAGTCCGTGTTCCCCAGCATCCCCCAGAAAAGGAGTCATCAGTCACAGACAGCTCTGACCACTTAGCTTGGAGAGATGTGTTTTTAGAATAAATGGGCTTAGACCTAGGCTGATAAGCATTTGAGAATTATAGAACTGCTCTGGTTTTAGTACTAAAAGTCTCCAGGCTCGGGAAATGGCTGAGTCCCAGGCAAACTAAGATGGCTAGTCAACCTGAGCAGGCTCATCCTGTAGGGAGAGTTGCTTTCTGTTTGGCCCAGCCTGTGTACTGAGAGACCACCTGGAGCTATACCAAGACCTAGAATGGCCGCAGGGAACTTCCACCTCTTCTTCTCGGAGCACTAAGGCACCCACATGCAAGAGTAACTAACTACCCTCTCTGGGATCCTGACTGGGATCCTTTCCTCAAGTCCATTGAGGAAATCGTATGGCTTGAATATGATTTTAATCTTGGCTATGCAAGGTCAGGAAGCCCTATATCTGCAAATCCACCACTTCTTCTGTGTTCTCAAGTATTCCTAGCCATTGTCACCACACAGAACAATCCTTCAAATCTAGTGGCATCTAGTTTCTTCTCTATGATGTTCTTTATATGTACTATCTCATTTAACCACAGAGAGTCCTATGCTGTCTTCACTCCTATTTTCCACTTTATAGATGAATCAACAGCTTAGAAGAAATGCAATGACCAGTGAGGTTCACACAACTACTGAGCGGGGCTGAGACAGGTCTAGAAAGCTTGTCCACACCTACCTTGGGCTTTGTAGATTCTGCTTACACCACTTGGCATGTGTCCTTCATGCTCAGGCTATCTACTCCTCAAGAAGTCTTCCATCATGTGAGAAAGTCCTATTGTCCTTGAGTGTCCTCTCCTAGGACTGCATGTGATTATCTGGCTAAAGCTTATTTTCTCCTTAGACAATGATCTGTGGGCCACTTTGCCAGTATGTATCTGCTTGGGACACAATGCATCCCCAGGAAATACTTGTAGGTAGAATACAAGAGAGCAGAACAAAATCTAATCCCAGGGCTGCTCCTCTCCCCATTGCACTCTCTATTTCCCCACCCTCCTCCTTACTTTCCTAGAGGATAATGAGAGATGTTAGTACTCTAATCTTTCAAAGGAGGATATCAGAAACTAAGAATCTGAGAGATTTTTCCAGGATTATTTCATCTAAAGGGCTGAGAATAGAAGAGGAATTCCAGCCACCTGACCACCAGGAAACCTTTCCAAAGCACAGGGGTTTTATTAAGACATTGCTTTTTTATGGGTATAACATTAATCCCAAACTTATCCATAACTCACGATGCCACAGTTGGCATAATATCTCACATTTGTAGAGTATCTCACAGAAGTTGCATATAATTTCCCAACCTTATTGCATGTAGTTCTCATAACATTACATTTACGATCAAGGAACTCAGAACATTTGCTTTGTTTAAGATCAAGCAACCAACGAGTAATATAATTAGGGTTCAAATTCAAGTCATTACACTGCAAACCTTGTCTTCTTTCCACTGAACTAAATCCGCCAATCATCTCTGTCAGTTCAAAATTATTTTGATGGAAGTACAGATAGATGCTTCTTAAAAATATTTCCTATCTCCAGTTTTATTTTTTATAATGGCTTTATTGAGATATAACTCATGAACCATAAAGCTCACCCTTTTAAAACATACAATTCACCCAGGCATGGTCTCACACACCTAGAATTCCAGCACTTGGAAGGCTGAGGCAGGAGGATTGCCATGAGCTCAAGGCCAGTCTGGGCTACTAAAACAACATGAGCAACCAAAAAATATATACAATTCAGTGGTTTTTAGTATATATACAAAGTTGGGCAACATCTTTGCTACTTATTTTAAATCATTTTTATCACCTCAAAAAAGACTTCATTAGCTTTAGTTGTTAGCCCCCACCCCCTTTCTACCTTGCTCTCAGCCCCTGTCGACCAAAACTTTACCAGCTTTCTGTCTCAGTGGCACTAATCATAGCATGCAGGTGTGTATAACTGACGTTTTCAGGGATGGTCCATTCTGTAGCACTTTTCAGTGCTTGGCTCCTTTTTAATAGAAGCATAATATTCTTTTTTACAAATTCACCACAATTTGTCCATCCATTCATTACATAGTTTTTTCAAAACAAATTTTGAGTCAACAGGGAGCAAGTGGGAGACTTAATATACAATCCAGGTGTCTACTGTCTTTTAAAAACCCAGCAGACCCAAAGCCACATTCTTCCTTCTGATGATGAGCTGTCGCTGAGGGTCCTCTAAGCCCACCATGGAGGGTCTGACTCTCCAGCCCACCTGACACCCCATCATTGCTACTGTCCTCCCCCCACCCTTGGGGTGTCTTGCCTGGCTTCATGGGGGTTCACATCCATCATGTACGTTGCTTGTGTAAAAGTTATGATTTTTCACTCAACCTTCTCCACATGAGCCATCTTCCCTAAGGTTTCCTTCTGGTCCCCTCAATGGAACCTTGTGAGGACACCAACTTCTCAACCCTAGAAGCAACGTGAAGCACGCATGAGTCCCTATAATGTGTGGGTTCACACATGTTGCCTTCGAACAGTTCGGGGAACATTGTGTATTCCATAACTACAGCATTCACCACGCAGCCTTGTTTTTGAGGTCAAAATAAAGCACACACACAAAAAAAATCAAAAAGAACTTTTATGCATCAAATATTGAGCACACATTCCAAATCTTCTCAAATCAATGTCAGAGCCCTGCTTTTTTGAGTCTCTGATACCACAGACTTTATTATTCTTTGTTTTATTCCTTTTCTTCTAGAGGAGAAATTCAGACTTTCCATTGATACTTTGAGAGTAAAAGATTCTTTTGCACATGGTTCTGAAAGCAAAGTTTCTATCAGTAAAGGAAATAACAACCATTAATGTTCTAGGTGCCTTATTTAATTAGGGTAAGATGAGGAATCTGAGTGTCTTCATAGGTTTTACCTTATTGAAACCGATGTTGGTAAACCTACAAAGCAGAGTACTTACACACGCATACACACACACGCACACACACACACGCACACACACACATACACACACTGAATAGACACTCATTCAATTTGAAAAAATGTAAGGCAGTGAGGAATATTATAAGTGGGGTTTCACCAAGTCTTGCCAAATCTGACAAACCTAGGGAAAAAAAATACTTTACCCTGTATCGTAAACCCAGGAAATTGGAAGAGAGATATGCTGTTGTTGTTTCCCTGGAGGTACAGGTTTCATTGCGTAAAACACTGGATAAAACTGGACTGCTTCAAAGACATTTTATTCTAACAGCAGAAAGAAAACAGTCATTGCTGAAAAAAACAACTTTTAATACTTTCTATACCAGAATAAAGTTCTGTCAACTGATGTATTATAATAATAAATAATGACCAAGAATAAACTTTAAATACAAAGTTGTCTACTTGTTACAAGCATAGCAACAAAATCCTCTACTCTATTGATCTCGGATTCCCTCCAAGATAGATTTTTTTTCTTTGTGTAGGAATGTAGACAGTATTATGACCAGCATCACGGACTACAGAAGTTACAGGGAAAAAACTTGACATGTTTAGATAGAAGAACCCGATGACTGACGTTCAGAACCTGACATGGCATCACTGCGGCTGTCACTTGTTTGTAT